>JAQFVV010001637.1:0-55806 GCA_028023455.1 Epiperipatus broadwayi | reverse complement strand
TTTGTGGCTATGATTTAATGGAGCCAAATATCCTGCTATACAACTAATCACTACATTAACTTATTTGTTATGTCCTTTTATAATCAGTTCGAGTGGCTCTTTTACGTAAAATCAAACCAAGTCTGGAGTGAAACTTAATAATACGTCTTAATTATAATAAATTTATATTAACTATGGGCTTTTAAAGCGTCCCAGATAGCTTAAGATCGAACGGGTTTTCAAGAATGCTTCGGTTCAATGCCGAAGATTGCATATTAGGGAGGAAAGAGTTGGCTATAACGATTTTACTAATATGCTAGGCACAATTAAAGTATAATAATAAAGTGGCTCTGCGGATGGAAGAATAGTTTTAGGGTTTTTGTGACAAACAACGGTTTACCCAATAACCGGTCGTCATGCTGCTAATGGGGAACCTTTATTTGGTTCAGAGGCGGGGGACTTACGTGCTAATCTGGCCCGTAGCTCAGACTTCGCTACTGCACTACCCATAAGAGAAGATGTGCTGGCAACGCCGTGGCTCCATCTTATATATAAAACAGCACAACGAGAAAATATTAATAAATCCCACATCCGCCAAGCCGAAGGATATTATAAATTAAAGATCATATATTAAATGAACACTAGATCATCAGCTTGATCAAAAGAGCCAACTCTTCTGTAGCATGAGAAATACGATATGCTACTGACAGGAATATATAGATACAAACTTTACTTTATCCCGTTCAATCTCTTTAGTTATCTATAACTACTAAACTTTTAAAAGGGGGGAAAGTATATTTAATAGGGGACTTACGAATACTTAACTAAAAAAATATACTTATGATTGCACTCCAGGCTAGTTTAATCTTTAGTAACATAATAAATAAAGGTTGAAAAGCCACATTTTATATTTATATTAATTAATTTACTAAATGACAAAAATATGAATTTGGGTTTCGAAACAGCGCACGAAATGACGCTATATAAATAATAATACGGAGATTTTAAATTCATATCTTTAAAAACATTTTAATAATTAAATGCACGCCGTTTCGAAACATAGGCATAACTAATAATAAATAAAATAAGCAAAAGAAAAGCAAAATATAATTGCAGTGATTAAATTATATAGCAAAACATTAATTAACAGAGAAATTTACAAAAGTATTTCATATTATAGAATTTAAAGATTATTTGAAAAACAATTTAGAAAGAAGTTTCGATAATATGGTTAGCTAACCTGTTTTGAAGAAACAATGACTGTTTTTGAAATTTACAGAGCTCTGCGATTTTAAATATTAAAACAGTTCTCCTGTAGATGGGCTGGAGATATTCGAACTGGAATGAAGGTGAATTCTTGGGCGGCTTATGGCATCTTTAATTTAGTTGGGAGACGATTTTTAAAATAGTGTTTGTTTAGCTGGATTGAAATCGGAACGAAGGCAAATAAATTATTTTTACGGCTTATGGCATCTTCAAATTTAGTTGGTGTAAGCTTGGTTGTTCCTTTGGCATTTGATGGATTGAACTAGGCGTTCCATCACGGGAAAGCAGCAAAATTTTGCCTGACTTTAGCCAGACATGTTAAGGTTGAACAATAATAAAACTTCTCCTGTTGACTCTCTTCAAAAGTAAGATGGATTCTCCCTTCCCGCTTAAAATAAGGCCTATTTATATCCTTCTACTAAACTTTAACACCTTTCTGGAATTTCGTAAGCCTCGGGACCAATTGACTTTTAATTAAAGCAAAATAATATAATTCAATTTCTACAACAACTGATAAAATCTCCGAGGTGTTATATTTAATTTCCTTAAAAAAATGTATCAAAATATATAAACTATATAATTTGATTCATTTTCATTAATTAAATTCCTTTTCAGGTGTTATTACTTAGCAGAAGGAACGGTATTCTGATTTAATGAAAAAGTCTTTTGTTGCAAACAAAAATCAATCAGAAAACAGATTTTACTTTTTTACCCGGGTGTGTCACTAATTGATATCTTGTTTACAAAAATTCTCATTTTTAATTGCGAACAGATAATTCTTATTTTATAAAACTAAATAACTTTTAACATATTTGTTTATTAAAAAAAAAGCAAATTTAAAGAAAATACTTGTTTCAACTATATATGTAAAACATTAAATCAGAAAACCGTTAAATAAATTAAAGAAAACATTTACATTACTTTTATTTAAACTTAAATATATATGAATCATTTTGCCGTTATTCCAAGGTTTAAATTATCCATCCACATACGAATATAATAGCGAATATAATTAAAAATTGACTGAAAATTTATAAAACATTTTATAATAATTTATGAGCATTTCTCCGCTATAATTTTATCAAACCTGTCTAATTATAGCGTGTTTTCGTAAGTAAATGGATGATGCAATTTAAGCGGCCATTATAGCAAAGTTTTCCCGCTCGACTTATATATAACATTTTTACATATGACATTTTTACATTTAAGATAGGTTCGAAACTAGTTCAGACGAGTAGGTCATTAGGTTGATGGTGAAACGGAAAGGGATTGGAGATTTCCGTTTCATATCAGTAAACTTAGTAAAAAAAAACAAATAAAAAAAAAAGACTTTACTTATATAAACACGGAGCTAAATTATGGCTTCTTTTTACGCATAAACTCATGGCCTAGTCCTACGCTACACTTATGATACTACATCAGACTAGATTACACTATAATAATACAGTTAGTGCTTCTAACAATTATCAATACACATACAATGAAATCATCGGTTATTAGTAAATGTTTTAAACTTAAACAGATATATACCCAAGCGAGTATACATCTTAGTCAAAAATAAAAGATATGTTTTTATATATATAAAATATAACGCGTGTAATATATAAAGGACATAGAGATCAAATATACAGTGTATAATATGTATGTAAGGTATATAAATAAAGTATAACACGGATAATATATAAAGTGTATGTAGATAGAATATAAAGTGTATAATATGTATAAGGTAACATATAAAGTGTTAATATATCTAAGGTATATAAATAAAATATAAAGTGTATAATATATAAAGTGTATATAGATAAAATATAGAGTGTAAAATATATAAATATAAAAGGGTATGTGTATATATAAAGTGCATAATATATATAAAAGGTATATAAAAAGATCAAATCACACACACAAAAAAAACTAACAATTTAAATAGGATCTGGGGGTTGCTTAAAAAATAACTCCATGCCGGGGTTGAAACAACATCCCGATAGATCATCATCATCATCAGTTGTCCAACCTTCTTCATATTCTTCTTTCTCATCATAGGTTGTCCATTCCTCTTCCTCTGCCCCCCTGAAAAGAGGTCGTTCGGGGTGCATTGCCAGACTTCGTGCGAATTCGCTGCCTTCATAGGGTATCTCATTATGCAGCTCGAGATCCTTTTCTTCAAACTTAGGTTCCTGTTCTGCTACAGATAATTCACTAGTATTTTCTATAGGAGTTTCTTGGTGTGGGGTGTCTAGATGCTTTATATTATTAATATTATTCACATTTACCATTGCTTGCATAATTTTTACATTCTTTTCCTTTTCAATGGCCTTTTCTCTAGTAAGCGTTTTCCCCCATTCCTTGGTTTGACTTTGCGTTGCTTGGGATTCGTTCTTTTCCAACCCAATTTGTTCTTCATACAGAGAAAACGTGCTATTTTCATAATTAATCTGGCACTTATGTTCACTTAAAAAGTCGTTTCCTATTACCAAGTCATATATCAAATTAGCCATAACTAAAAAGGTATGGCCAAGAGTTGTTTGACCCCACACTAATTCCAGCCAAACTTGTTGCCTCTCTGTCTTGGTCTTTCGGCCATCTGCCAGCACTATTGCCATTTGTTTGATTGGCAGCGTCGGCATATCAGGTAATCGTTTTTTCACCTCTGTCAGCCATTCTTTGGCTACGAAGGATATCTGGCTGCCTGTATCCAACAATGCACGTATTTCCATACTACCAACACTGACACGCACTATGGGGCATGGTTTTATTGGGTTTCCCAGTATGGTTTCCTCTACATCGACTATCACGGATACAATAGGCTCTGTATTCACTGTGTCCCCTGCTTCATCTATGGGACTCCGGTAGGAGGAACTAACTAACGGGGTCCCCTGTAGTTTAACGATGCTGGCTGTCTATATGGTCTCTTTGCTCTAGTCTGATCATGCGACTCCCATCTTGATGACCTAGGGTATGTTTGGCCGCTCATCATCATCGTTTGACATCTTGGCTCAATCCGACGCATCTTTTCTGGTGGTTCTTTAGGTCCTGGAGTAAAATCAATGGTGGTTAGAAATCCTGCCATATCTTCTATCGTTCGAATCTGGCACCCCATCATCAACTGTTGTACTCTAAAAGGCATATTTTGTTGGATAATTCTAATCTTTTGGTTATCTGTGAATGGAAATGCTGTTAAAGATCTGAGAGATGCTATCTGCCTTAAAAAAAATTGTGTATGGGTTTCTTTCACTACAGATCCATAAGTCTCTCTGAGTATCGAGTGGTATATACCCTCCTGGCGTTCTTCACTCCAAAAAGTTTTATGCATGGCTGAACAATATTGGTCAAAGTTTTGTGGCTTCTCTGTGCAGCAATCCCACCATGACTTTGCATATCCATATAAATGATGTATAGCAAGGGCTACTTGGTCAGCTGTTGGGACTTTCTGGAACCGGAAGAGTTCTTGGAGACTTTCTATATGGGCTTTTGGATTTTCTCCCACTTCTCCTTTAAAAGATTTAACTTGGATAAATTTTGCCAGACCCATGGGTGCATTTTCTGATGGTACTATTGATCCGATTGTGTCCAAATTCCCTCTTTCTTGTGTTAAATCTGATTTCTTCCTGTCTGGGGTGGCCTGTCGCACATATCCTTTGATAATAGTGCTTTCCTTATCGCTTTCCCCCTCTTTAAGATCCTCAACTTTATGTACTGTCTCACTAATAACCTGCACACTCTCTGTTCTATTAGAGTTATTGGCTTGGTGATTACTAGTTAAGTTACTTTCTAAACTTTTTTTTACTTCTTTCATCTCTGCCAGATCTTTTCTCATTTCTTCAATACACGTGGTGATCATGTTTCCTTCTTGGTCAGTTACTTGACTTCTTTGTAGCAGGTTTTCTTTTATTTCATATATTTCCTCTCTGATCTCCCTTTGGGCTTCTTCATACTCTTGCACTTTACTGTTAAATTCTGCCCCTACTTTAAAGACCCTTTCTTTCAAACCCTTTTCTTGACATTCTACTTGTTCAACTAAAGCCTTCACTTCTTCTTTAATCACAACAAATTCCTTTCTATTTTCTTCTTGGTTTTTATGTAACATTTCTTTAACTTCTCCCCTAATTTCTTCAGACTTCTGCTGACAGCTGGTTGACAATTCCTGTAGACCTTGGCACATTTCTTCCAGTCTTTTATCTCTGTCTGCCATCTCTTGTCTAATATCTCTGCTAAGGGTTTCAAATCTTTGTGTCATTTTGTGATTCATTTCCTCCATTTTCTGATTCATTTTCTGATCCCTTGCCTCCATTTTCTGATCCATTTCTTTCGCATCCTGTCTAAGCTGTCTCAGCAACCAATTAAAATCCTGGCCTTCCTGCTTAATCTCCTCTACCGGTATCTGTTCAGATATTTCGGTAACTGAATTCTCTGGCATATCAAGAGTTTTCTGTGCACACTCATCTCTATCCTGGCTCATACCATTTTCCCTTTCTATTTCTTCTGTACTGCTGTTGTACTCATTAATCTCTCTTCCTGATCTCAACACGATACCTCCACCTTTCATCTCCATTCCTACTTCTATCTCTTCCCCACTGCTCATTACTTCTGTTTCTTTCTTCATTCTGTATACTATATAATCCTTTCAAAATTTATTTATTTATTTTCGCACCTAATAAATATTTGATTTTTAAAACTTTTATACTTTTAATACGGCTGTTTGCTGCTCTCCCCCTTCAAGAACGACTCGCTCACTTCCATCCCAACTCTATGCCTAACTCACTAATATATCTATAAGCCCACACCATTTTGATGCCCGTCCAACATATAATCAATTTAAAAAAAAATCCCTTCTTTTTTTCTAGCTTTAATAAAATATACGAAAAACTTAAAAAAAAAATTTTTTTTTTTTTTCCGTCTATATATCTAAAGTATAACACATATTTTAATATTAAAGGTGACTTAATAAAAATTTAACTCACCCCCTGTCTCTTCTTCCAGCTGTTTTTTTTTTTTTATATATACACATATATACTTAAATAGTTTTATGACCTAATTCCGTTTGACCCGTCTGCACCAATTTCAAACCTTTTTAACCTTTGGTTAATTTGACGTTACTTATATATTTCTTACTCATTTTAAACCACTCCAATTCATAAAAATACTTTGATAAAACAACGAGATCCCCCTTTTCTTTTAATCTAAATTTCTTTTCTCTGCTCCCTAATGACAAATTTATAAGAGGATGACTTATAACTTGATCAATCATCCTCGGGCGCCAGTCACTGGTGAACAGGAAAGACACAAAATAAATTTTTTTGCTATATACACACAAAAGTCCATAACTCAGAGTATGTAGGTGTTTACATCGAAGCCTCAACTTGGTCGTCCAAACGCGGAAAAAAAATCTTACATATCTACATTATTCAAAAAAAATTTGACTCAAAATCATTAATTTTGACCAAAAGAATTATATATATACTCCATAATCTCTTCAGGGGTGGAAATGAGTTACAAGCCCCACGATTTGGGCGTCCAAACGCGGAAAAAAAAAAACCTATGTGCCAGTCAAAACATGCTTATCCATCTAACACGAGCTGGAACTCACAAAATGTACTTCAAACCCAGTCAAGCCCGAGATTTAGGTCAGGGACCAGCCTGGATTCG
This sequence comes from Epiperipatus broadwayi, assembly GCA_028023455.1. Classification (NCBI taxonomy): domain Eukaryota; kingdom Metazoa; phylum Onychophora; class Udeonychophora; order Euonychophora; family Peripatidae; genus Epiperipatus; species Epiperipatus broadwayi. Next base: position 48,918 of record JAQFVV010001637.1, on the reverse strand, counting down.
AACCCACTCTCCAAGCACCAGATCTAACACCCAATGGATAACATAACAATGGTAGCACACGAGATTTAATTCTTCATCCGGCCCACTAGCAAATCGGAGAAAACAAGAAGACTCATGGACTTAAACATATATATATAAAACAACTTAAATACTAGACATTCCACAGATAAAATCTAACATATTTAAATAATAGGGGCTTTACGAATGAATACTTATGGGCAATTAGTGAATTGGATTGATTTAATAATGAGACAGAAACTGATATATGATGAATTAAAATATATTTATTGACAATTGTTGTTGGCAAATGCACACAGGCATTTCATTTATAAAGTAACATTCTCTAGACTATTTGAACAATAATTGATGTTGGCAAATAGGTTTGTGGCTATGATTTAATGGAGCCAAATATCCTGCTATACAACTAATCACTACATTAACTTATTTGTTATGTCCTTTTATAATCAGTTCGAGTGGCTCTTTTACGTAAAATCAAACCAAGTCTGGAGTGAAGCTTAATAATACATCTTAATTATAATAAATTTATATTAACTATGGGCTTTTAAAGCGTCCCAGATAGCTTAAGATCGAACGGGTTTTCAAGAATGCTTCGGTTCAATGCCGAAGATTGCATATTAGGGAGGAAAGAGTTGGCTATAACGATTTTACTAATATGCTAGGCACAAGTAAAGTATAATAATAAAGTGGCTCTGCGGATGGAAGAATAGTTTTAGGGTTTTTGTGACAAACAACGGTTTACCCAATAACCGGTCGTCATGCTGCTAATGGGGAACCTTTATTTGGTTCAGAGGCGGGGGACTTACGTGCTAATCTGGCCCGTAGCTCAGACTTTGCTACTGCACTACCCTATAAGAGAAGATGTGCTGGCAACGCCGTGGCTCCATCTTATATATAAAACAGCACAACGAGAAAAATATTAATAAGTTCCACATCCGCCAAGCCGAAGGATATTATAAATTAAAGATCATATATTAAATGAACACTAGATCATCAGCTTGATCAAAAGAGCCAACTCTTCTGTAGCATGAGAAATACGATATGCTACTGACAGGAATATATAGATACAAACTTTACTTTATCCCGTTCAATCTCTTTAGTTATCTATAACTACTAAACTTTTAAAAGGGGGGAAGTATATTTAATAGGGGACTTACGAATACTTAACTAAAAAAATATACTTATGATTGCACTCCAGGCTAGTTTAATCTTTAGTAACATAATAAATAAAGGTTGAAAAGCCACATTTTATATTTATATTAATTAATTTACTAAATGACAAAAATATGAATTTGGGTTTTGAAACAGTGCACGAAATGACGCTATATAAATAATAATACGGAGATTTTAAATTCATATCTTTAAAAACATTTTAATAATTAAATGCACGCCGTTTCGAAACATAGGCATAACTAATAATAAATAAAATAAGCAAAAGAAAAGCAAAATATAATTGCAGTGATTAAATTATATAGCAAAACATTAATTAACAGAGAAATTTACAAAGGTATTTCATATTATAGAATTTAAAGATTATTTGAAAAACAATTTAGAAAGAAGTTTCGATAATATGGTTAGCTAACCTGTTTTGAAGAAACAATGACTGTTTTTGAAATTTACAGAGCTCTGCGATTTTAAATATTAAAACAGTTCTCCTGTAGATGGGCTGGAGATATTCGAACTGGAATGAAGGTGAATTCTTGGGCGGCTTATGGCATCTTTAATTTAGTTGGGAGACGATTTTTAAAATAGTGTTTGTTTAGCTGGATTGAAATCGGAACGAAGGCAAATAAATTATTTTTACGGCTTATGGCATCTTCAAATTTAGTTGGTGTAAGCTTGGTTGTTCCTTTGGCATTTGATGGATTGAACTAGGCGTTCCATCACGGGAAAGCAGCAAAATTTTGCCTGACTTTAGCCAGACATGTTAAGGTTGAACAATAATAAAACTTCTCCTGTTGACTCTCTTCAAAAGTAAGATGGATTCTCCCTTCCCGCTTAAAATAAGGCCTATTTATATCCTTCTACTAAACTTTAACACCTTTCTGGAATTTCGTAAGCCTCGGGACCAATTGACTTTTAATTAAAGCAAAATAATATAATTCAATTTCTACAACAACTGATAAAATCTCCGAGGTGTTATATTTAATTTCCTTAAAAAAATGTATCAAAATATATAAACTATATAATTTGATTCATTTTCATTAATTAAATTCCTTTTCAGGTGTTATTACTTAGCAGAAGGAACGGTATTCTGATTTAATGAAAAAGTCTTTTGTTGCAAACAAAAATCAATCAGAAAACAGATTTTACTTTTTTACCCGGGTGTGTCACTAATTGATATCTTGTTTACAAAAATTCTCATTTTTAATTGCGAACAGATAATTCTTATTTTATAAAACTAAATAACTTTTAACATATTTGTTTATTAAAAAAAAAAGCAAATTTAAAGAAAATACTTGTTTCAACTATATATGTAAAACATTAAATCAGAAAACCGTTAAATAAATTAAAGAAAACATTTACATTACTTTTATTTAAACTTAAATATATATGAATCATTTTGCCGTTATCCCAAGGTTTAAATTATCCATCCACATACGAATATAATTAAAAATTGACTGAAAATTTATAAAACATTTTATAATAATTTATGAGCATTTCTCCGCTATAATTTTATCAAACCTGTCTAATTATAGCGTGTTTTCGTAAGTAAATGGATGATGCAATTTAAGCGGCCATTATAGCAAAGTTTTCCCGCTCGACTTATATATAACATTTTTACATTTAAGATAGGTTCGAAACTAGTTCAGACGAGTAGGTCATTAGGTTGATGGTGAAACAGAAAGGGATTGGAGATTTCCGTTTCAATATCGAGTGGTTTTTATTTACATAGATAATATATATATAGAAACAGTAAGATGTGCTTTGCAGATCTTTGTTTCACCTTTGCTTACATCTTATCTACCTTCATACACTATTTCAAACCCTAAACTTATCGTAGTGTGCGTGTACTGAGCATATATACCAAAATCCCGCCTAATTTAGACTTCTAATGGGGTACATGTGGGTTTTTATCGTAATTAATTTTCTTTTAGCGGTTCTATTTTCAAACTATCGAATATATATATGTATATTCTTGTACAACAAAAGTAGGTCGCATATTCTAATCTACACACATACTGCGATATATGGTCAAAAATTTTAAATTGAAATATTTTAACTTTTAATGTGGTGTTGCTTATGAGTGAAATATACGTTTCTTTGTATTTAAATTCTAATATTTCTATAATAATTTTATAAATGGCCTAAAATAGTTTTAAAACTTTAAAATCTTTAAAAGGTTTTGAAAAGAGTTTTAGTTTTTATTTTATTAAGTTTGGCTTTATTTTAAATAGCAATAAATAAGGGTGGGGAAAGAGAACAATAGTAACTAATTTTAACCTGTTTATGCCAAGTTTCACTAATAAGTTTTTTTTTCCTATCAAGATTAGAAATAACAGAGGTTCACTAGCAAATTTAACTAAATGGATCGCAATCAGAATATCTGTGAATGTAAGAATGTTAAAATTAATTAAAATCTAAGAGCATTCTTTTGATTTCTCATTAAATTAATGAAATTACTTAATGGATTTATCATCGAAGGCTATAGCATTGTATAGTCTAGGAAGATATATAAGTAAGGCAAATTATTAAATATGATTCTTCAGTTCTTCTGATTCTATTCGAAGACATTATTCTGAATTTCGTTAGTGAAGAATTTGTTGAATTATTAATTAATAGTGACTTAGCAGAGTTACCAGCAAGTTATAAAAGTTGTTCAAAAAAAAATCACCTTACCGGATCCGAGATGGGAAGCGAATTTAATCAAACAGTTTTAGCAATAGCCGACCTTAAAATGATGGAGTAGAAAAAGGCAGTGTGCTATTTTCCCTCGGTAAAGGCTAGCTTGCCGTCTGTCATTCACCATCTGGTGTCCTGTTATACCATCTAACGCCCGGCTTAACCATCCTAAAAGGTCAGAATGCTGCTGATAAAATATGCATCTTCAATGCTGTCTAAATAATGCTGCTGAAGCCCATCTATGCCCATCAAATCCATAGGTCTAAGAATGAACTGAAGCTGCTCAAGAAATCCATTAAACTCTTTGAAAGTGTGCACGGACTATTAGTAATATAAATATTAACCAGAGATATCTCATAAATAATTCCAATCTGTAGCTACCTTTTATAGTATTTAATAATTGTATTCATTCATTTGGTTTTTTTCTTTTAATGCATGTTTAATTTCTACTTGGGTTAATATTTTTTTAATGTCTCACTTTATTCATTATAATGTGATTGAATAAACCCCGCTGATCGATCCAACTACTCTTTTTTTAATACTATTTTACAAACCGCCATTTTGATGCGAGCTTAAATGTTAAATTACCCCTCTTATCATATTTTAAATATCTCAATGGCTCGCTTGTCTGAGCGTTTATTCTCTATAAAGTTTTCGCTGAGAACGAAAGTACTAGTATAATATCCATTCTTATCTAAATACATTTCCTCCATAAATTCTATGTGAAATATTTTAAATTAATCCACTGAAACGTGTGCGAGTTATGTAGGGAAGTTTTATATAAATGCTTGGTTGCCTCACTAATTTTATTAAAACCGTAAATCACGCAATTCCCTATTTTAATTGACATTAAAATATATTTTATATTTTTATGTCTTATGTAAATCAATTTCAGCTAATTATTTTATTCGTTTAATTTTGATGGGAGTATGCGGACCATCAGAAAATCTAAGTTAAGAGAGAGCTATTCTGCCCATTTTATTACTTATAGATATTTTATAATTGTGTGTTGCCAGTACATGTGCTGTGGTGTTGACACTTGCTTTACTACTTTCCCAAGGGCATCAATGGCTAAGGCTGTACCCTTTTCCTCCACGGTTCCCAGTAGGGTGTGACATGAAAAGTCTCATATGGGAATTATATGTGTACATCCCTACAGTCACGAAGCTCCTGGGTGTGGGTCGGTCTTGGGCTGTCTAAGATGACTAGAGATCTCCCGGATAAATGGCGAAATGCCTATCCATAGCCATAATTATTTTATCTACTTTGTATCTTTTGTAAAGTCGCGGTTTCAACATACCATACTCCATCCTTAATACTGTATCTCGTTGGCACCACCATATACTTTCATTATGAATTTATTATTACATTTATTCCCATAATGTTCTTCTGTCAAATACAAAGATTTTCCCTATTTTAATTAGTTTTGATTCGTTAAGTTTCTTTAGTGCTTTGCGTAGCTTGCATATGCTTAAAATATCACAGAACAATTAGGCACATTACAATAACTTTTAACCCAAATATGAAGTACCGTAAAAGTAATCTTTTATATAGCTATCACATTTGTATAGCTGATGTTTATAAATTGATGTCCAATAAATAGTATATTTGAACTGATCACCACCATATACTTTCATTATGAATTTATTATTACATTTATTCCCATAATGTTCTTCTGTCAAATACCAAGATTTTCCCTATTTTAATTAGTTTTGATTCGTTAAGTTTCTTTAGTGCTTTGCGTAGCTTGCATATGCTTAAAATATCACAGTACAATTAGGCACATTACAATAACTTTTAACCCAAATATGAAGTACCGTAAAAGTAATCTTTTATATAGCTATCACATTTGTATAGCTGATGTTTATAAATTGATGTCCAATAAATAGTATATTTGAACTGATTAATTACACTTCTTTTATTTATTTATCCCAACGGTCTAAATTACATACCATATCCATTGACAGGTATCTTTGGCATGTCTATAGTTCTTGTTAGATGAACCTAGGGCTATTTAATGTAGAGTCTTGTTTCTCCCTGACCACCGGCACCGGTAAGAGGCTGTGCTAGATGGTGCTATGGAGCTCGGACATTAGATTTGAGCTTAGGATTTCTGGGAGGCAACCCTTCTAAGGTGTTAAGTTCGTGTCTGGGGATCGAATTCAGCAGCATGTTAGCGAGATAGGCGAATCTGACCATTACAGTATGGGTAGTATAATTGGGGAATATATATTTAGTATGTATGCATGTATATATAGATAATAAAAATATATGTAAAAAAAATGAATCATTTATAGATATAATGTTGTATGTTTATATGATTACGTATTTTATATATGTTTTATAGCTCCGAGAAAGATTGTTAGGCAATTGAAACTATCGGATTAATTTTGATAATTGAAAAAGTAAAAAGAAAGATGGATTTAGAAGTTGAACTTGCACCTTTAGATTCTTGAATATCGAATTTTAAGGCAAACGCTCTACCAATGGATTTGTTTGATTTTTAATCAAGTTAAGTTGCTTTCAATCATATAGATGTGAAAATAGTTCAGTATCTACATATTACGGTGTCCTTAGTTTTTTTAACTATAGACACTTATTTCCTGGCAGAGATTGATATAAAACCAATCACATATTAATTAAACAGGTGATGTTTAAAAGATTCAAACACTTTTCAAAAATTGATAGTAACTATTATCAATTTTTTAAAAACTTTTCATTCAAAGATTAGAAAGTTATCTCCCAATCAAAAAAGAAGTACCCACATATTAGACAATGGCATATACAATACAAAAGGATGTGAATAATGTTTTTAAATATACAGGAAAAATTAAAGACTTAATTTGACATTACTAAATTTTTTTTACAAAAAATGCCCCCCACCCCCATCATTAAAGTTACAGAAAATTAATAAAACATTCTCAAAAAAGAGAGGAATCCATCAAATCCTACTTTCCCTGAAAATTTTTGAAGCTTTACAAGTTTTAAACAGATTTTTAAAAAAAATGGTTATATTTCAAAATAAAGACATAAATTAGCAGATGATAATTAATTTTGAAATTCCACCTACTGAATTTCAATAAACATTATTAAATCAGTCATTTTGAATGCAGAACATTATTGAAATTAATATACAGATGTAACAAACATCTGGCACCTTAGGATTGATATACACTTTTATTAGATTAGGGGTATCCAACCTGCAGTCAGAGGGCCACATGCAGCTCAGCATGGTTACAAATTCGTTCCAATGCAAAATCATAAATTTATTTAAAATATTACTAGATATTTTTGTGATTATATGTTGCAATGTGATCAAAAAAATTGTAAGTATGCTCTCAAATACAATGTCAAATATCTAACTAGTTTTATGTTTCATTCTGATTTTTATAATAAAAAATAAATAAAAAAAAAAAACATCAATGATTTTTCGTTATTTAGATTAGCAAAAATTTGGAATCTGATCGATGATTTCAAAAGATTCTCTGAATGGATAATTAGAATTATTACATAAGGATTTTTTTTGCTTATCTGTCGTGGTTATCACAAAAATTATGCACAGACCTTTTTTTTTTCTCTGCCTATCAACTTTCATAATGTTTGTATATTAAATGTGTGATCCAAGACAACTCTCCTTTTTCCAACGTGGCCCAGATATACCAAAAGATTGGATACTCCCGTTTTAGACTATCCCGAAGAAATAAAAATTCAATTAATTTCTATTTAGAAAATTGAAATCAAAGAGAAGTTACTGTAAAATTTTAAGATTGCATCCAGACCACATGCTACTAACAAATCATACAAATAGACTTGTTTTAAAGTTTAAGCAAACATGCTCATGACTTACTTCTTCAAGATTAATTAATATAGTTTAGTTGCTACTATTCTTATCAATTTGCCAAAAGAACATTTTTAACACTCAGTAATAATAAATCTGATTTTTTTTTTTTTTGAAAGTGGTTACTGGATATAATACTGTGAATAATAGACAGATAAATTCACTTTCATAAGTACCCATATAATACAAATTTATACTCAATAATTCAAATGATATAGAAATTGAAATGATGTACAATCATTTCAGATAGAAATTGACAAAACTTGCAAGAAAAATATTTGGGAATGCCAAAATCGGAAATGGAAAGAGAATGCTGTTGGCCAATATGGACTCAAAAACTGAAATGAACAGGTGAATGGCAAAGAAGCTTTTGTAAATTCGATCATCATTTTTATTGCCAAAACATTTTTTAAGCAATCAGCGCCAACTATATATATATGTGTATCAGTAATTGGAATGTACAAAATCAATCTGATTATATTCTTGATACTAGAAATAGGGCAGGCTGTGAAACTGATGAATTATTCCTATATGAAAAAAGCTGGAAAAAAACCAGGCAACATGTTTACCTAGTGGTATTAGAAATCAGAAATTGATGATCTTAAGCCAATAAACATCACATGACCACCTCCTCTTATGCTTGTGTATAACTGTTGTTAAAACAGGCAAAACTCACTATATATATTGCCACACACAGCAAGAATTGAAAGAAATAATTAACAAAGAATTTGAGAAAATTTGAGTACACTGAAATGGGTAGTAATTGATACTGTAATTGCAGAAAAAAAAAAAAAATGTCAAAATTAAAAGGGATAAAAGACCTTTTAATGGTACTGAATAAGAAAAAAAACAAAGAACATCAAGAAAAAAATAAGAGCAATATTGTGATAATATTTGCAAGATATTAAAAATAGTAACAAGATTGTAAAGAATCAAGAGCTATCTTTCAAAGGATTCATGATATCAAAAGAAAGCTGTAAGATTTGATGAAAAATTTCAATGGACAGATAATAGATAACAAAGATCCAGTAGTGAATATTCTATTATAAAAGAAATTGCAATAATGTAAAATGCAGTCAATTATACTTGAGATCATTAACTAAAGATAAAATGATGGCTCTACATCAGAAACTTTTTAGGAAATTGAAAAATCACTAAAAGTGGTGACCAAATTGTGTCAAGTAATCAGGAAAACTTCCATGAACTAACAGATTAGAAAAATCAATTTATAACTTGACAGTGACATGGTTCATATACCAGCACCAAATAATCTTATATTGAAGGAAAACTTCCAGATATATAAGCCAATTTCAGGAAAGATTAAGAAATCAGAAATTTCATTGCTGATGTAAGCTACAAAACTAAGTGATCATTCAAATTAAATTAATAGTTACAAATATTCTAATATCAATGGAAGACTGTTACATGAACAAAATAGCTTTGGTCCAATTTAAAGAATGCATAATCATTTCACATCTTTCATTTTGAGAAGAGATTACTTATATGTTCCAGGAGTCTTGAGATTGTTATATTCATTCAATTAAAATTTAAGATTCTAAAATTGCAATTAACCATGAAGTCATTAATAACTATAAACATAACTTGCCACAGTGCTAATATTTGAATTATCATTTGTCAATTATTTACTTCCATAGAAATAAGTTTGGCCATCAATTGAAAGGAGATGCTCAGATTCCCTATAAGAACCAAGCAGTGTATATTCTTGACTGTGCAGCTATTGTATGCGATTATTCATAAAATAAACAAACAGCTCACTACCATGCATGCATCAGCCAGCATGATTTTAATGGCATTTATCTCTGAATTTAAGATCAATAAACATGATAGTCTACCTTCTCAGGTGGCTGATTTAAGTGTTTTTAAAGGCAGAATGAATGTGTGATATATATGTGGATGAACCATTTTATTTTTGTGACAGACAAAATAAATTAATGGCCATTGTATTCCAGATATTTTAAAAGTTATCAGCAAGGTGGCAATTGTTGACTGAAAGCAGAAAGTACTACGAATGTTGATATTACAGGTCATCTGCCATTCAATAATTTTTATTTAACTACATAAAGTATAGACGACTTTCTAATAAAGGAAGATTGCACAACCTGAATGAATTGTCTAATATTAAGGATATTTTCAGACTTTATGAAGTTAAAAATTCATTATAAATATAAAAAAATTAAAAAAACAACATTGTGGAAATTGTTAGTATATCAGATAAGGTGACAAGAAAAGTTATTCAAATTAAAAGAGTAAATCAAATGCAAATAATTCAGGTTTGTGCCTTACCAATTTTTGATGAAAATGATTTTTATTTAAATATATAGAATAGTTTTGATCAGACTAAACATTTTAAAATCATCATGGGCAATTTTGAATGCTAGAATTGGACTATAATTCGACAATAAAAGTGCTACAAATAAATATAACTAGAAAATAAAAATACAAAAAAAGACATAGAATTTTCCAATAAAGAAAATCTATATATTATAAAAATCTTTTCATGATAAAAATCTAAAACTAAAACCTAAATGAAGGTTCAGCAGAGCTGGATTCTAATTTGATCAAGGCAAACTATATGTCAAGAATGTAATCAGGTAACATAATACAAGAAATGATCATCGAATAATAAGACAAGATAGTTAATACAAAGCTAGAGACAAAGGCTATTGAAAAAGACAATACTGATAGTTAATATCCCTAACTTTGAGAAATATTACAATGAATATATGCTTGAATTTGCAAATGATTTTAAAATACTAATAGATTTCAATGAAACAAATAAAGAAATAATTAATACTCTATCAAGAACTGCTACATAGATAGCTAGTACAAAAAAAAAGCAATTCTAACAGCAAATTTTAAACTGAAACACAGCAATAAGAATAAAAATATACAAAAATATTTTTAAATAATTCATTTAAAAGAGCTGGAATTTTGTAAAATAGGACATATAATCAAATCCATGAAGAATAAAAAAGCTCTATGAAATTATTATGGATTTTAAAACAAACATTTGAAGATTTAGAGAAATTGTTAACAAACCTATGTACCAAATATCTAAATATAAAGATTTACAAAATGGGGGAAAGAATGCAGTAGCAAGATAAAAAAAATCAAAAATTATCGATCTATCAGTTTTATACAAGATCACATTAACTTATCTATAGAAAACTTTGGATTAAAACTAACTAAAAGAACTATTTGAATTTAAAAATCATTTTATCAAATATCACATCCATGTATTAAGAAAAGTTATAGAAAGTAATAAGTATTTAATGTTATTATGCTTTGGATTTGTAATTATGAAAAGGCATTTGTCTCTATAGGCATTCTGTGATAATTAAAACTGTGAAATACTGAAATGTAGACAGAATATTTATCAAGATGCAAAAGAAGCAAAAAATATTATAATTGAAGAAATGATAAAGGTGACAGAGGTACTCATTATCTTCAAAACTTTTTACTGCAGTTTTATGGGAAATATTTTGTGAATTAAAACAGGAAGCTAAAGGAATAATAATAAGTGGAGCTTATTTAAATTACTAAGATTTTGCAGATATGATTGTCTTTGCAATAATGCTTCATAGCTTCAGAAAATACTATAAGAGTTATTAGATACAAACAAAAAAGTAGGACTAAAAACAAAATTGCTAATAGCTTTGCATAAAATTAGAAAAATTTAATAATAATGAATTAGAAATGAAAAACTACATGCATTTGGATCAGATTGTTAATACAGATAAAATTTTAATGAATGCAATTAATCATAGAATTAGACTTAAATTTGGTAGCAATAATATTAAAAATAAACCAAGATTTATTTTATCATTTCCTAAATATGGATTTGAGACGGACATTTAATAAAAGAGCAATGCAAGAAATTAAAATGGCACAATGAAATGCTGGGAATAACAAGGAGAGATCAAAAACAAAATACATGGTCAAAAACAAAATACATGGTCAAAAAGTCACAGATATTATTACATTTATTGAGAGAATTTAGAGCCTGAAATAGTTATATAGAACATGTTGCTAGAAGAGATTATAATAGATAGTCAGTAGAAGACTTAAACTGAAATTCTCAAAAAAATTTAGTTACTGAAGATCCATGTATGAGATGAATGAATGAAATTAAAAAAGTTTGTTGCAGTGATACCGAGAAAGTTATAGATCAAAGAAACTGTATTAAGCTAAGAGTGATTGAAAATAATGATATTGGATAATAAATGCTGATTCTTCGATGAAAACTTGACTATACTGTTTACAACCATAAATTATAATCCAAATAAAGATCATTGAACCACTGATATTTGGACAAATTACAAACATACATACATAATTTGCTGAACAAAGATATTTTAATGTATTGCTGTTTGGATCTATATTTAAATATCTATCACTACTCAGCCCTCAGTAAAATATATACAAAAGTTAAGCTTTTTTTAGCTTTCTTGTTAATCTTTAAGTATATTATTCTTATATCTTCTCCTTTACTTTTTTTGCATTTCTCTTCATAGATTCATATATATTATAATTTTTTTATCATCTCCTCTTACACACTTGAATGCAAATCTTTGTTTATATAATTTCTTCTTTATTTTGTTTACAGTTTCGATTGTCCTGAAGTGTTCATCAGAGCTCTGTATAATTTTCACTTCTCTCTCTACAACTGACTATTCAGTTATATAGAGCTCTGATGAAGACTGCAGGACATTCGAAACTGCAAGCAAAATAAAGAAGAAATTATAATCTTTAAGTATATTTTTCCACTTTCATTTTTATATTGTTATATAAGTTTTCAATGTAGCTTTAAACATTAGTATGCTAAAGTAAATTATATTAGCTGATGGCATCACAGATAATTGGCAAACTTCCTAATTCAGTCATCTCATCAAGCAAAAACTTTACAAACTCACTCTTATCAGCAACTTGATTTTAGCTCAACTTTCTACAATTTACTATAGATTATCCTGAGTTTATATAACCCTATTTTCTAAATAAGTCTCAGTTCTATCACTCAATCATCATCTACAAGATATCTCTTAGAGCAATGTCAATAACTTTAGACGTGCTTTATTCTTTTAATACGATATAAACCATATAATGCTCAGCATAGATTAGTGCAGTGATTAACTTCAAGGCTTCCAGTTTTCGCACTTGCAATTCTTGAATTTATAAATTTCGAGCGATAAACCCAATTGATTACTTATTTAATCATATAATCAGTGTCAGCTCTATTATTTTCAGACTTTCATATTCCCCATTACTTATATTAATTCTACTACTTTAACTTCCCCCTTTTTCCACAACTGCGTTTTCTTATAGATTTTTACTTGTGTATATATATATATTTAAAAGATTGTTTGTAGTAGTTGAATACTATGGATTAATGCAAGGGTGTCCATGGAAAATTTTCGGGGAGAGGAATAAAGATTGATGACACAATTACATCAATTTTTTTATTCTACAAGTAGATTCTAGAATACAGAATAGTATCAATACAAAAACACAAGTAAACCCTTATGCAATTTTTTTTTGCTCACTCCGGAGGAGCACCAAGTAATTGTAAAAAAAATATGGCGTTAAAGAATTGTTTAATTTTACTTCCTGCACGAAATACCCTATTGTTCACTAATGCTTGCTTTGGATAGAAAACTTCACTTAAAAACTATTCAGAAGCATATTTTCTAATGCTTCAGCGACGATAAAAAATATTACTGGTAAATATGACGGAGTAGTGGTATACACAAAGGTAAAGAAACCTAATACAAAAGTTGCCGAAGTTTCATTAGCAGTTGGTTTTTAACTGACATCTATTTTTTATTTTTCAACACTCACCAAATACCTTAGTAATTACAGTGTAAACAAAATATATATATAAAAAAAAACTTACCTCAACAAAAAATACATTGTTAGGAAATCTGTATTCATCTTTTCCAGGTAACGTAGGGGCAGCTATTGGTCCAAAACAAACAGCCATTGATACTGGGAATCGATTGTGTTGAATAATTTCAGAAGAAAGATAATGTCGAATATTTTTTTTCGCTATAGCGATGAGTCTCCCATCTATATCGAGTCCAATAATTTTTTTAGGCCCCAAATCTCTCGCTATTCTCAAAGTGAGATAGCCTACATTGCAGCCAATGTCTAAAATATCTTTATTTTCAAACCATTCGCGCCTAAAACTCTTTAAACGGTGATCTTCTTCATTTCTAGGATTTCGATAACCGTAATATCGATTATAATTGCCGTATTGAAAATGTTCATTTTTCTTACGAAATTTGACTTCCTTAGAATCAGATCGCCCGCGTTTGAATTTATTTTTACCTTCTTCATTGGAAGTACTCCGAGAAATAGATTTAGTACCACTCCGCCATCTCTTTTTTGGTCTAGGAACTTGAGGAATTACCGGAGAGACTATTTTATCATCTATTCTTTTGTCTTTTTTAATTAACAATTTTTCCACATCTTTTTTTTCCTCTTCCTGTTCTTCCGTTTTAATATTATTTTTGGTTTGAGCTTTATCTTCCATTTTTTCGTCTATACTGTCCATACTTTCTCCCTTACTATTTTTCCCATCGTGTTTTTTATGTTTACGATGCTTTTTCCGCTTACTTATTTTGGGAGAAATTAGATTTAAATCGAGATCCTCGCCAGAATTCAAATTTAAGGGATCATTTATATTGGGTGGAATAATTACTTCAACTTGTTGACGATGTTTAGGAGTGGGAATGGGAGAAGATTTCGGAGTGACTTCATTTAACCGCCGATTAATTTCCTCATCGGCTAAACTGTTAAGATTTAAAGGATCATTAATATTTCCACCCAACAAAAATCTATTTGGTGGAATTATCATTTCACTTTTGCGTCTTTTTGCAGGTGCAATTTCACTTTTACGCCGTTTTTTAAAAGTTCTGGGGTGTTTATCCTTTTCTCCCAGCGAGCTAAAACGTCGCTTGAATCCTCGGAAACAAGGAGCAAAAAATTTATTATAGCCATCACATTTATTGGCAATTTTTCCTTTAATATTTTTTTCTTGTTTAAAATCAAACTGTTCGTCAGAGTTTATATTTTGTAATGGTTTCAATTCTATGTCAAGATTCCCGTTATCCTCAGAAGTCATTATGACTGTGGTTTATTACCTCGCTGAATTTTTTTTCATTCACCATTCAGGAAAAACAGTTGCCACGTGCTGCAAGCTCTGTGGAGTGCTCAGTGGAAAGATTCTTTACATAATTTATTCCAAAAATCGGCTTGGGACGACTCAATAAATTAATCTGATTTATTTCGTCATATTAATAATATCAAATTTTAGATCACAAAAATGTTTAATATTCAATTTTCAAAACCATAAATAGATTTAAAAAATAAAAATTACCTTGTCAAAAATAAAAACACAACGTAGATTATATTCACAACTGCTCAAACGTACAGTTAACGTTAGAATAAACAATGCGCTTGCGCAGGCCAACAAAAAGTAAACCAGTGAGAAAAAAAAAAAAAAATTAGTATATTGTCATTAGCTTATTACTAATTGACATTTAGTTGCTGCAACTAAGTTAACTATTTTATAAGGTTGCCCTTACATTAAAATTTTCTAAAAGTTTAGTGAGCATTATTTATAAATGTCATAATCCCTTAAACTACAACGGACGAATAGATATAGCAGCTACTGTCGTAATATAAACGAAATACACTTTACATCATGTGTTTTTTTATATAGAATTTGCCTTTCACATAAAAATCCTACAATTAAACCTAGAGATAATTTATAATGCAATAAAATGATTAAAATTTAATTTAAATATTTATATATAAATTAAACTACGTACTGCCTGCCAATCAACTACCGACAGTGAAGAATATTATAGAGCGGGCTTATAATTACATTGGCTCCCTCTAGTGATATTTATACTATGTTTAGGTCAGAAGGCAGTAGATTTTAGGCATTGCTGGCTCTTTATAAGTAAATAAGTACATGCTTACGGATTGATTATTAGTAAACTTATGCCAATTAATTAATTGACAAAGTTGTTTTACTTACCGTATTTTGATCGCTTGCTTCTATTTGTTAAATGTAATGAAACATCAGTTACAAACTAGAATTATCTTTCCTTATTAAAATTTTCGGAAATAGTCTTTTCAGTAATTTTCCCCTAAAGACTGACACAGGGTTTTTTCCATAACATATTATTCCAGAAAACTTTTGATTTTATTGTTTCATATCAAATTAAAACTTTTCCGAGCATGTGTTTATATTACTTAATATTCAGAACAAATGACAATGTGGGATGTGTATAAATGGGGTGGGGGGTTAAATTCAATAAAAAATTGATATGATTTTGTTTACAGTTGATAAATATAGAGCTAAAAAAATTAGGCCAAAAATAATAGAGAAAGCAAAGCTTTTTGTTGTCTAGAATAGGGGAAAAAAAAAATTAAACATTATTTCGGAATGTTTGGGTGATCGAAAGGCCTATACACTCATACGACCCTATTCAGATCGCACATATTTGAAATGCCAATTTTGTACATAGGTATATAAAGATTATATAGGGAAGTCTAGCTTTTGATTTTATTTTTTTTTTACAAAAATTTTAGAATACCATCAAGTGTCTTTCATGGACTAGTTCACTACACCTCAAAACTTCTGATTCCAATCAATCATTCTTAATCCCTGCATGCCTACTGCATCTTCTAGGCATAACTTAGATTAAACCACTAAACATCACATGATCATCCCTTAAGCTTAGATAGATTCATAGCTTAGATTTAAGTGATCAAACATTTATGCATATATAAACAATTTATGGGTCCCAAAATATTGTAAAAGATCTAGATAGAGATAACATGTAAGATAGATGGGTGAAATAAAGAAATTTGTTGGTGTGGTATGGAAAAGAGAGTCTAGAGATCAGAGAAACTGAATTAAACTTGGAGATACCTTTATTGTGTAATGGATTCATAATGATTGAAAATGAAATGAAATATCTTTGTATTTAAAGTATTTTAGAAATTAAACATAAAAATTTAATAATAGTGTATAATAAATATGAAATTAATAATGTGACAAATTCTACTAATTATACAAGTTAAATATATCTACATATTTACATTACTCTGCTCCAAAATTATTTTTAAAAAATTAAATTTGCTATATGCTTAAATTTAACAAATCTTAGTACTAAGATATGAATGTCCTGTAATTTGATTTTTTCTATTAAATCTATATGTATTTCACAAGATTTATAATAAGGAATTTCAAATTTATAGACAAAAATATAAAATTTAAATATACAAAAATATTCAAAAATGTTATATTTTAGTAGTAAGGCCTGTTAATTCTGTGTTTACATTTTATAAGAAGTAAATTTTGTCTTACTTTTTATATATGTATTTTTCTGCAGTTGTAGATTTTTATTAGAGTTCCCTAATTCGGTACAGTAGAGCTCCAATATCTGGTATATTTTGTAACAAGTTGCCCTTACATGTATTGTATCTCATGTATAATAACTCACATTTTATTGATAAGCTTTAATTATAATTGAATACATACTGTTTATTAATTAAACTGCAAGTGTACAACATTTTTACTATGTATATATAATTACAATTAATATAAAAGAAAAAGTATCAGTAATATTTATAGAATACCATATATATATATATATGAAAACTGTCAACACTTAAACCATATCAATAACAATCTCAATCTATTGTCAAAGTAACTTCTTTTAAACAATATATATATAATGACATTTTTTATGTATGTAGTATGCATACATAAATTGAGACTATAATATAAACAAAATTTTTTTTAAAAATAATGTAGTTGTAAATAATAAATTAAGATAGCACATTTACATATTAACTGTGTGAGTATCCATTTATTCATATTCATTCAAAAAATTAAAAATTTACTGTATACTTTATTTTTTATAATAAATTAATATATATATATGCTCTGGCACAGGTAATGAAGCTATTAATAAATTGTCAAAATTTTTACTGCCAAGCACTTTCGGGACAGTCTACAGTCCCATATTCATGGCGAGTTATTCTGTTATAATAAAGTGGAATTGTAAATATCAGATCTTCATTGCACTTAAAAATGCTCTGGACCATATCCTTTCTCTTTGATAACTTTTTTGCCCTAAGAAAATGTAGTAGTCTTGTTATTAACTGACAATTTTTTTTCTAATTGTTTTGAAGTTTTTAAATTTGTATCAACTTCAGCATTTGTACAGTTATTCTTATTTGCCATTATAACCATTTCAGAATAATTTCTACTTCTTCCTTTCATCTTTAATTTGATTTCTTAAGTAAAAATAATACCTTACTGAGTTCTTCCTCTGAATAATTATATTAATTCCATCTTTAAATAATTCTATAAAAGACCATTATAAAGACCAATCATTCTTTTGCATTTACCAAATACACATAATCATTTATCATTTTTAGAGATATATTTTAAAAGTATATTAATTGACAATGTGCAATAATTTGTAACTTTTTTTATATTGTGTCATATCAATTTACATATCTATTGTACTAAAGTTTGGTTAAAACAAACCTGACTTATGCTATAATATAAATATTAGTGAAATGAGACATTAATGACGTAAAATCCTTTCTATTCCCTTATTTTGAAATATTATTTTAATTATCAAAAGTATATACTATTCTCATACAATTATGTAATTCTAAAAAAACTTATAATAAAGATAAATCAAGCTATAAGAAAGTTTTAAATGCACTGAACCAGGAACATAGTTAATTCTGTATATATTTTAATTAATATTGATGGTTTATATTGTTTTATTTTTATCTCATTTTATTTATTTTGTTTATATTTTACAGTTTTTTAATTTTATCGATATTTTGTTCTGCTTTATTTTTTACTTTATTTGTTTTCTTGTTTTGCCTTATTATTTATTTGTTTCATATTATTTTATTCATACTTTTATTTATTAATATATTATAACTCTAAAGAAGACTACAAGATAGTTGAAATATCAGTTTATATATAAGATTTTTGCAATAAAGTGTTTAAAGAAAGTGTGATTGTATTTATAGAAATAAGATATAGTTCATGTCATTCATGTTATCATTACTAATTATCTGCTAAAAGACACATCTTGCTTATCAACTTTTTTATACCTTTTTGTCTATTGTTCTAATCTTCACACATCTATAACTACTTTCAGATTATCAAGCCAACTTACTAATATATTTTATCTTCTACAATTCTTCATATTTCATTTGTCTCTAAGTATTTATCTAATCTAATTTTCTTATTCTTTATAATCTTTTTATTAAAATATAATTTTCATTCATTCTCTTCAACATTACAAATCTTAATTTTTCAGTTTATTTTTTCAATTTCCAAATGTATAACCAAAGAGCTTTTAATCTGTTTATTGCAAAATCTCATTCATTACTGTGAATGATGGAACCCTTTTATTTTAGAGTTCATATTTGTTATCTTTTTTCATCATCAACTTTTCAAAACATTATAGACTTTTTTAAAACAAATTATCTTATAAATTGACTAAAATAAGATATTTTAAATAAAAGTTTAGCATTAATCTGACTGAGTATTTATTTGCTTGTTTTATTTGCTATCCATAGAATTTTTAAAATTTTTAATCAACACCAAAATTCAAAAGGAATAATATTTTATTTATTCTTTTGTGGTTCAAATATTTTAAACTTAAACAATTCTGGTTTGGATTTTTAAAGATATATATTACATCAAGAGATATTTTCGAAGTTCTTTAATCTGTAATGAATTTCTTAACAGCTAGATCTTGTGTTGGTGGAAAATAATCCAAGAAGATAAAAACCACTGATGACTTTTATATCTTCATCAATTTTAAAATCAACTGATGTTTTTGTCATAACTTTAGGTCTCCATTTTCATCTATAAATAAAATATTTTCAAGATTATTGATGTTTTTCAATAAATACTGAACTTACATTTGTTTTATTTGTAAATTGAATAAATAGAGCATCATGTAATCAATAGAAGTTTATAAGATAATATCTATCACATTTTGATTAAATTAAGAAAATTCCCATCTACCAAATTTCTTTTAAGATGGTTTATTTTTTTCAGTATCTGATCAGAATTATCCTGGGTAAAACATAAGATTTAAATGCAAAGATAGATTTTACAATTTAATAAATTGATAACACAATTCATTATGGTGAAATCAGTTAATAATATACACCTACTAGAGATATAATTAAAGCACTTTGCAAGTACAATTAGTATATTTAAATAATATTTTTACTCATTAAATAAATAATTTTGAAAGTTATGTCAAAATTTATTAATTTTTACAGAATTTAAAATATTTTATTTATTTTTTTTAAGAATGAAAAGCAAAATTGTTTTAAAATCTCTTAAAGTAATTATTTTTAAAATATGCTCATAAAATGTTATATATATAGAGAGAGAAAGATTAAAGGTTAAAAAATACTTTTAAAAATAATAATTTAATACTTTGGACTACAAAATTTAAATTTTTTCTTTTCTTATTTTTTTTTTAGGAAGAGAAAGCAAAATAATTGTAAAATGTTTTAAAATAATTTTTTTGAGAATATACTCATGAAATATATATGGACTAAAAGTTTAATAAAAATTTTAAAAATAATAAATTAGTTTTATTCTAAAATGAATGAATTAGTTTAATAAAAATTTTAAAAATAATAAATTAGTTTTATTCTAAAATGAATGAATTAGTTTGTGTGTATATATATATTAATTTCATGATGAAAAAACATGAAAATTATTACATAAAGGAAGTTGAATATTATTTGTTTTTTTAAATAATTGAATTAGCAGATATAAATGAAATTTAGTTATAAGTATTATCAAGACAAATTTATTTGTCTGAATTTAATCATGCAATTAACAAAGTATTCAATATTATAGATTTTTTTACTTGCCAGTATTTGGTGTCTGTATTCTTGTGCAGAACTATGTGTTGGCATGCTGTTGAATGTTTTCTAGGAATGAGAGTTTTGCTAACATTTCAAAGTATCACTCTTCATATAGATTGATTAATCCTTGGAAACATTGATTCAAATAGCTATTTTTTTTTCAGAAATGCAAGAAAAATTGGTTTCACAGAACACTGATGTTCCATAAATCCGTTTCATGTATTCCTTGAAAAAAAATGTAAAAATAATAATAGATATCTCTGTGTTATTGTAGTCATAATTGAACTACCCACATACTTGTTGTGTAATGCATATATTATTTAGATATCAGGTAAATGTGCATTTTAAAATACCCTGCTATATCAAAAAATGCTGTAAATGTTTTATTGCTCTTTCCTACATCTTTGTGAATTAGATTTTTCAATATTAATAAAAATAAAAAAAAACATGAAAGATATGAAAACTTAGAGCAGGAAATGTGAATATCATTGGCATTCAATTTTCCGAATATTTCCAAAATTTGTGTGAAACATCAAGCACATTTCACATTAAATTTATTCTTTAGTTTATTAAAATGTTTTAATTTGGTTTCAGTGATTCTTTAAATATAATGAGAATAATATAATAAAACTAATATGTTCATGTAACTACAACAAACAACTTTTTTATTTCCTTCCTTATTACTCTCGTATAAACAGTAGTTTAAATTTCTCATAAAATTTCTATATTTTCTTTTGACAATTTGATATTATTGATGACTCACCTCAGTAAAATATTAATTAATTATTTTGTAATTTTGAATTTGTGTGTTAGTGATTCCCATGAAAAATGTTAAGTAAAATGTGTTCCGCAATTTTAAAAATATCTATGATTGTTCTCCAATGAATACTCTGTTGTTGATTTTCTCTGAGTTTTTAACTGAACTCTCTGCAACTGAAATCATTAAATTTGTAGTTGCAAATTAACTATAACTCAGCTTCAACTGATTAAAATTTTTTGGTCCCATTTTATAAGTTTTCTTTTAAAAATCCACTTAGTTTCTATAAACAAGTTTTCATAGTTGTTTTTATGTTGTTCAAGTTAGTAATTGGTTCTTTATTTATATTCTGTCTTATTATCTTCTATTTATAAATTGACTTCTTTTTAGTTAATTTTATCAAGAGTCTTTATCAAAAAAATACATTTTAAAAAATATTTTAAAAACAACATTTTTCTTTTTTTAAAAAAAAATAAGTATAAAATGTACAATTTTTTAATATAATTTTAATTGGATCTTGTTTTTAATTTTTTTTTCTGCCATTACTTTTTTTTAAATGTAATTCTAAATAAACATAGATAAACAATAGGAAGTACAATTTGAGCTGTTTATAAATTAATAATTCATAATTTATTGATGTTTGACTTTTAATTTATATGTAGCTCATTGAAAATTGCTGTTAATACTCCATTTCAATTTGATTACTTTTCTTGGAAACTTATATGCACAAATGTTCACATGATAGATTGTCACATGTCCCTAACAACTCGTATATCTTGCATATTATACTATATAAACTTTGATAATATATCTTTTGCTGAAATTTTATAACAAATGTTAAGAGAATTATATAAATCCTCATGACTGAAACACCATTTCATTCAGCCTTGAACAAATATTGTTTTATTACACAAATGCTATGAGTGTTTGTGATTGTTTATAATACCTGTGATATTTCATTTTATAACATTATCTTCAATACATTATATTAATCTTTAGTATTATCAAGAAATTTGCTTCTATATAATGTTGTCACAAGTACTTCTTTATCTATTTCCAACTTTTCTGCAGTCTCCCTACTACTTGTAACTTCATTCATATATTAGAATTTTTCTTAACTTGCTTTAGTTTCTTCACTCTTTGATACTAATGTAAAATCTTCAACTATCACTGACTTAACTTGCAAGTCTTCTTGAGTGTTTTTATCCATTTTTGACATATCAACATTAATCTTTTCTTTATCGGTGACTTTATTTATTTTATTTTTATCTATGTCTTCTGCATCTACATTATTTTTATGCATGAGTTTGATATCCATATTGAATTCATTCATTGCTTTTATATCTATGTAGACTGATTTGAAGAATTAACTTTAATGTCTATCTTATTTGCATCTTCTGTATTCATTTTATATTCATTAATATAATCCACATTAATATTTTCATCTAGAACATTACTAACTGATGTAACAATTGATAAAATATGAAATTCTTAGATAATGCAATCAAAACATCACATGATCTCTATTACATATGCTTACACAAGCTATTAGTTGTATGTGATGTGATTCACTGTGACTTCTCCTCAAAAGAAGTCAGGAATCTCTCAGCAACTATGCCCAGAGAAACCTGTTAGCCACTTTACCTTCCATACCCCACTCTAATTTTTCCCATATTCTGCTCCATCCCATTTCCACACCATAATCTTTGTCAACTCTATGGCCTTTATATCTAAATCCCCCTTATCTTTTCCCAAACCCAGCATAAAAACCAATAACCCACTTTCTGTATAATCACTTTTTTCATATTTATTCTTCCATAACTTCATTATTTGTACCCTTTCTGTTTTCAAGCATTTACATTCAATTAACAGATGCCTAATATTTTGTATTTCTTCCTTACATAATTTACAGACTAAATCATCCATATCTTTCCACTTACATGTATATTCTCTTAATTGCTACAGATCTCGTTTGAGCCTTAAACAATAAACTACTTTCCTTACTATTCATCATCATCATCATTATCAACCATTATCAATCCACTGCAGGATGAAGGTCTCTCCAAGTTTAATCCATCTTCTCCGATCTTTAGCTTCTCTTCTCCACATCACCCCTACACATTTTCTTATTTCATCCATCCATCTTACATGTGGTCTCCTTCTGGGTCTTTTACAATCTCTTGGAATCCAGTTTAAAATTTCAATTGTCCATCTATTATCATCTCTTCTAGCAATATGTCCAGCCCAACTCCACTTCAATCTTTTAATTTTTTCAATGAGGTCAGTAACACCTGTTTGTTCTCTTACCCATACATTGCGTTTTCGATCTCTTCTTGTTACTCCCAACATACATCTCTCCATACTTCTTTGAGTGGTCTGAAGTCTCTGTATTGATCTTCTATTAAGTGTCCAAGTCTCAGATCCATAAGTAAGAACTGGTAAAACACATTTGTTAAAAACCTTTCTTTTCAAACACATAGGCATATTTCCTTTTAATATCAAGTTATTTCTACCAAAAGCACTCCAACCAAGTTTAATTCTATGATTAATTTCCTCTATTATGTTTCCATCTGTATTAATAATCTGACCAAGGTATTTGTAACTCTTAACTTCTTCTAATTCATCATAATCAATCTTTATTTTCATATTTTGAGCAAATCGATTAAACATTACTTTAGTCTTTTTAACATTTATCTTTAGTCCTACTTTCCTACTTTCATCTGATAACTCCTGCAACATTTCCTGCAGCTCTGAAGCATTATTTGCAAAAACAACTACATCATCTGCGAAATCTAAATGACTTAAATAATCTCCATTTACTTTCACTCCTTTAGTTTCCCATTTTAATTCACAAAATACTTCTTGCAGCACTGCTGTAAAAAGTTTTGGAGATATGGAGTCACCTTGTCTTACACCTTTCTCAATGTTGACTTTCCCAGTATCATTATGTAATCTAATTGTTGCTGTTGCATTTTTATAAATATTCTTTAAAATATGACAATATCCTGGATCTATACCTTGATGATCCAATGCTTTAATCACTGAAGAAATGTTTATAGAATCAAATGCCTTTTCATAATCTACAAATCCAAAACATAATGACAACTCATATTCATTTGTCCTTTCTATAACTTCTCTCAATACTTGAATATGATCTACTGTACTAAAACCACTTTTAAATCCAGCTTGTTCTCTTGGTTGGTGAAAATCCAAGGTTCTCTGTAGACGAGTTGTAATTATCTTGGTAAAAATTTTATATAAAACTGATAAAAGGCTGATAGGTCTGTAATTTCTAATATCTTCTTTATCACCTTTTTTAAATATTAATATTATTACTGCATTCTTCCAATCATCCGGTACATCTTTATCATTTAGACATTTGGTATATAACTTTGCTAATATTTTTTCTGTTTCTTCACCTGCTTCTTTTAATATATCAATTATAATTCCATCATTACCTGGAGCCTTTCCTTTTTTCATACATTTAATTGCATTTCTCACTTCTTCATTTAAAATTCTGGGCAATTCGGAAGATGTAATAGATATAGGAGGTACGTGTTCTTTATTACTATATAATTCTTGATAAAAATCTTCTACCAATTTCATAATGTCATCCCTCTTTTTAGTAATAATTCAATCTTTTTTCTTTATTGCAGATATAAATTTCCTACCAATACCAAAATGTTGTTTTACATTCTTAAGACTTTTATTTTCTTCTACAGCTTTTCTTGCTAGTTCACAGTTATACTTTCTTATATCATTTTCAACTCTTTTCCGCACCATTTTACAAAATTCGAGATATTCAATTCTTTTTAATGCATCATTCTTGCATATCTTCATATTCCTTCTTTTCTTCATAAGTTCTCTAGTCTCAGTAGAAATTTTATTAGTCAATTGCTGCTTTTTTCTACCAGCTATCTTTGTTGCAGTTTTTAAAAGTGTATCAGTTATTTTCATATTAATTTCATTCAAATCTGAATCATGTTCAAAATCTACTAATACTTGAAACCGATTTGTAAGTTCTAATTTAAATTCATTAGAATGTTTCTGAAGATTAGGAATATCAACTGTAAATATAGTTTTTCTTAATAATTTTTGTCTCTCTAGTTTTACATTAACATGTATCTTACCCCTTACTAATCGATGATCACTTCCTGTGTTAAATTTATTAAGAACATTACAATCTTGAAATATGTATTTCCTGTTAGTCAAAATATAATCCAATTCTGCTGTACCTTCATTTGGATGCTTCCATGTCCATTTCCTTCTAACATTTTTCTCAAAAAAAGAATTCATAATATAAAGTTTTTCCTTCTCTGCAAACTCCACAAGTCTATGTCCTCTCTCATTTCTATTACCATAACCAAAATTACCTACAACACTTTCATCTTTCATTTGTTTACCAATTCTAGCATTAAAATCTCCCATAACAATTTTAAAATGTTGTTTACTCTGATCAAAAGCCTTTTGTACATCCATATAAAAATATTCTATAACTTCATTTATGAGAATTTGTTGGGGCATAAACCTGAATTATCTGCATTTGGTATCTGTGCTATTAATTTGTATAACTAATCTTGCCACTCTGTTTGATACACCATCAATCTCCACAATATTGTTCTTCCACTTTTTATTTATAATGAATCCTACTCCACTTGTATTTCCAATATTTGTGCCTTTATAATAGAGCATATGTCCACTTTTTAAATCAATTGTCTCTTCACCTTTTCTTCTAACTTCACAAAGTCCAATAATATCCCATTTAATATAAGAGAGTTCTTCTTCTAATTCTTGCAATCTTCCTTCACTTGAAAGTGATCTGCAGTTGTAAGTACCTAAATAAAAAGTCGTCATCAAATGGCAGCCTGGGTCCGCCTCCAGGATATTCTTAGCACCCTCTGCCTTCGGCCACCAACCGCTGCCTTGGTTGGTGACTTTACAGCCTCCTGGGATTAAGGGCCATGCTTTATTTTTGTCTGTCATAATTGTATAATTGGGAAAAATCTTTATCATTTACACAAACATTCATTCTGCCTTATCAGGCACTGAGAAGAAAGACCATGGTGTTTCTTGATCTTAAACTCAGAGGTAAAAAGCCAATAAACTCACCACACTGGCTAATGCATGTTGGTGAGCAGCCCATCCATGTTCGTATACTATATGAATAAACATATAGTAATAACAGCTGCAACAACAAGAACGTATGGAGTGGACATTAGGAATTTGCCCTGCTCGGTTCCTTTAAGGCCTCCAAGAGGAATCAAAGGGTCTCCTTTCAGTTAATAGCAAACTCCTTTCTGCAGCCTCCTTAATATTATCATACATTAACTCGCACCTAATGTTCTGTTTAGTTCTATATATATTTAAACTCTTTTTACTCTCCATACTAGTTCTCCATCTCTTTAACTCCCTATTCTTTATTAATGAATCTATTCTTTTATCCCATTCCTTACCACTATGATATTCAACAATCCTCCTAACACAATCATCCCACCTTTTGTACAAATATACTGATATAAATTTTTTATCTAAATATTTTGCATACCACATTACTTTTCTCACCCATCTTGTTGCCTGCCCTTTACTAATAACCCAATTAAATACTATTTTGGCTATTCTTTTATTATCATCCATAAACTGCAATCTACCAAACATTTTCATTTTACTTTTTGCATCTCACAAATAAAAACTTGACCATTCGATTTCTCCTTGAATTGCCTCCCTTGCTATCCATACATCTGCATCCAATGCATGTCTTCCTACTTCCCTTTGTACTTTTTCTAAGTAATCTAAGATCCCTTTACTAACACATAATGCATCATTACCATATGTTAACACTGCTACTGCAACTCCCATATAATTCTAGCTACATCATATTTATTATATGAAAACACTGTTAATTTCTTTATCAATACCTTTCTTTTCTTTGCTTCATTTATCAATTTTTTTTCTCCCATTCATCCAAACAATTTTTCTGATTACTTAAGATAATTCTCAAATAACTATATCTATTCACCACACTTAACTTTATATCCCCCAATAAAAATTCTACATCTTCTCTTTCCCCAATATTAACCACCATTATATTTGATTTTTCTTCACTAAATTTAATCCCCATCTCTTTAACCACCCTTGAACATGTCCTCAGCATAACTTCCATATCTTCTCTTCTTTCTGCATACGAAAAGATATCTTAAAAAAAAAAAGACCTGACAAAATATATACTCCCTTGCCACCTATTAACGATGTCTCTATCCCTCTTCCTAATCTTTCTATTGCTCTTTCCATTTCACTCAAATACAACAAAAATAAAATAGGTGACACATGCCATTCTTGCCTTTGACCCACCCCATTTTTAACTTTAATTGATTTTATATTCCGTAATTGATATGTATAGTAATTATTTTCATATAATTTCTTAATAATATCCACTGAAGCTTCATTCATTCCCAAATTTACTAAACTTACCCATAATCTATTTCTATTTACTCTAATCATATGTCTTCTCTATATTTATAAAACTCATATGTAATTGTCTACCTAAATTCCTACTCTCCTATACGCCTATCTAATCTAAAACCTCTTTGCAATTCCCCCATTACATTATTCCTTTTCATCCATTTTACATCTCTTCCAGCCACCATATATGAGAAGACTATATAAAACTGATGTTACTGCTATTGGTCTATAATTATTTAACTTTCTATGATCCTTACCCTTTCCTTTAATTAATAATCTTACTCTTATATTACTCCAACTACTTGGAAAAACTATTCTATGCCATCTTATTAAACAAGATAATAACTTTATTTTTGCCCTATACCCTAAATTCATTACCATCTCTGCTGTTCATCCATCTAAACCTCTTGCCTTTCCACTTTTCAATTTCTTCTCTTCCTCATTTATTTCATTTTTTTATACCTAATATTCCCATTACTATATGCTTTCATGTTTTCTATCACTCTATCCTTCACATCTAACATCTTTTCTATATCCATTACATATCTATTTAAGGCTTCTCTAGAGCTACTCTCCATACAGTAGTGCTACCTAGTGCAAGCCTCCGTAATCAATAGATGCAAGAAGGTTTGTGTACATAATCCCTACCTAATGCCTACACCTGATATCCCTAGACTGGTTTCTAGCTTAAGGCTTTCATCATGAGGGGACTTGAATTTGAGAGCACTGCACCTAGACCTTAGGATAGATGCTGAACTGTGTTCAGATCTGTATAATTACAAGCAAATGAAGTTGGATTGAAAACATTATTGTGCTTTCATCTCTGAATCCTAGCTTTATAATTAACTAAACAGGTAAAAGGTGATTGCTGGAGAGTGCATTAGATCCAAAGATATAGATGCAATGCTCTCAAATTCAAGTCTTCTTACTAATGAAAGCCATAAGCTATATAGGGATTTTATGCACAAACTTTCTTGCATCCATTGATTGCTAAGGCTTGCACTTAGAGGCACTATTGTATGGAGAGTTTGCTATTGTCAGGGGATGCAATCTCATAATTATTTGTAATATTAATAGTTCCATTTAAAGTGGATTCGTTTTTCATTTGAGGGATCTAATACTATTACATTTTTAGATTTTATCATCTCATTTATTATAAATGTTTCTTCATCTTTATGTGATTTCATTGGTAGGTAAATTATGGTGTTTTTCATTCAGTATTATAGATTTTATATTTTCCAATCTATTCATTTTAGGCTCTTCATCTAAGTTTAGACTCATTAGTTTTATTCACCACATGACTATGATCCTGCAGTGACACTGCAGTTGATGTTTATATTGTTTTCTGCAAGTGTAATTTTTTGGTAACCATTATGGGCTCTTTATCCTATCTATATTCTTTCATAAAGCTCCCAATCAGCCTTAGTTTGTGCTATTCTCAGCAGTTTTTGATACTCCATTTTCAATATCTTTATCTCTTTTCTCTATCCATTTCACATTTTCAGATCTTTTGCCCAATATACATATATGTGTAATTTTAATTTGATGGTGAAGCATTATTTACATCTGTGACATGAAATGGATTTTTTCTTCTTTTGCAACTTAGACACAGTACACTTTCTGCACTCTGCCACGTCTAAGTTGCAAAAGAAAAAAAAACCCATTTTATGTTGCAGACATGAAAAATGTTTCACAATCAAATTACAAATACAAATAAAGGGAAAATTAATATTATATACGTATTTTGTAATCTGTCTGTTGGTGGGTTACATATATAATATTATAAAAATAAATAAAAAGGAGTTATTATTTGTTTTAAAACTTCTGAAAGGTTTAGTTTTTTTAAGGCAAATAATAATGGGATAACAAATTTAAAAAATAAAATTGAAAGATGTGATAAATTTGGTTTCTTTGTTCTTTTTAAAATATGATTTGAAAATAAAAGCAATTATTTTCGAAATATTAACTAAAAAACAAAGTAAATGCAGAGTCATCTTCAAGTAATGGGAAAGTGTGTAAAGGCTCTTTTTTTTCTATTGTTATGAAGATTGCTATGCAAATTTTAGCTGCTTCTAGTCATTAAGGGGGGGGGGGTAATTGGCCGTAGTTTTTTTTTTAAGCTTACCAGTTTTTAGCAGCTGTGAAAATGATATTTAATCAGTTATATTCATATTTATTTACCATGGTCAAGTAGAGGCCCGGTTGGGTGTTGACCCCACCTTTCCATGGATGTGGTCTTTTTGGAACTGTGTGATACCCTAATATGGAAAATAAATACCTAGTTATGTTTACCATTGCCAGATTTATTTGCATTGCTGTAACAAAACATAATATTTATTTAAAAATAAAGGAAGTCAAAGAAGAATTAAACCATGGATTACAAGAAGAATGAACCAAAGAAGATGGAACATACATATTAAGCATTTTCTGGTTTTCTCCATTACTAAGCACAATTAGAAGAAACTTATTATTGTTTGAAAAATCTGCTGTTTTTTTACCATTTATATGTGAAGCCATGGTAATACTTATATAATGATCTGAGATTGTAAAATTAAGTTGTCATTCAATATTTTAAATGCAGAAAAAAACGCATTGCACACATGTTGAGCTCAACAGACAAACAAAAATTTTGTAAGTTCTTTTAAATGACCCCATTATAAATAAAAGTTATTTATTTTTTTGCAAAAGATTCATTTTTCTCAAATTAAAATTAATACACTGATATTGTAATGATAATGATCATTATTTCATTAATATTATCAATAAACTTTAGATTGAGGAGATTTGGCACTCAAAGTTTCTTTTTTATTGATTGAAGCCTCAACAAATAAAATATCGTTAGAAGTATTTGTGGTTATAAACTCCAATCATCACATTGAGTGGTTTTATTATGAAATCTTTGAGATATTGGAATTTTATTAACTAGCTTATTGTTATAGATACTATTTATATATATATATGGAAGATCTCATTATATATGTATATATATCATTGAGTATATATTGTGCCAATTTAGTTTGTTTTCGTGAAAATAAGATTTAAAAATCAGAGAGTTCTTAAAATTAAAACTTACAATTAAAGAGGAGAGGGGGGGGTTTTGTTTAGAAAAGATAAAACTAAGAGTTTCATAAAAAGTTAAAATTATTAAAATATAAAAAAAAAAGAAAAATCTCTTTTCATTCCAGTTTATTATATGGATTATATTAGTGCGTGCGAATGTAAACAAAAGTATGCATGTAAGAATAATATAAAAAAAAAAAAATGAATAAAGAAATGAGATGTATTTTAAAAGAAACACAGTGGTGGACTGCTAATTAAAGATATGAAAACAACACATTTTAAAATAGCTACTACTAATAAAATATTCAATCGAAAAACACGTTGTCATAATAATTAATCTAAAGGAATTTCGACAACACGTATTGCCGGAGGATATTAAAACAAAAACACGTCGCAGGTATAAATAGACTTTTTTGTTTTATCAATTCAGTTGGAGTTTGAAATTCAGTCTAGTTTTACTGTGTCAGTTTACAGAAATGCAGTGCTGAAAAGCTTTTGAAATATACGCTTGTGCTCCAGCCTTTTTAGTCCAATAAGATCATCAAAACCTGCCTGAGAAATAATGTCTGGATAACAACACAGAACCCTCCTCCAAACTGCTGTCTCAAGAAGAAACAACGGATTACCATAAATTCTCTTCCATAAACAAAATCTAACTGGTTAGATACAATCCATCAGAAGCAGCAGAAGTAGCCACCGACAAGAAAAAAATCCTAAGTATCTGTTTTATTATTATTTACAAGTAGTAGTCACCACTGTAATCCGTAGATATTGAAGATTAACATTATTGAACTCTATCATACATAAAAGGAACTATTGATGTTGTCGTGAGTTTCATGTTATTAATGCTTTATTATTATTTTTGCAATGAGAGTTAATTAAATGTCTAAGATTATGTTGCTTTGTTCATGAAATATCCTATCATATGTAAATTTAAAATGTGTGTGTGTGAAATTTGGATTTATAAAATGTTTAGAATGCGTTGATGTTGGTTAGTAAATTATATTTAAACTTAATTGATGTTGATTGAAATAAATTATATTTAAACTAAACTTGATCTGTCGGTCAATTCTTTTATCAAATCTCTTATTAACAATAAAATATCAGTGATTAAAATTAGACTGGTGGTTAAGGGAATTGTTTAGCGTGATTATGGCCTACTACCCGAATATGTTAGTCTTCAGACTAGCTGGGCCCGGTTTACCCCGAAACAAATAAAGTATTTGGATGGTAGGGGTTTGAATCTAGCAGCCGAGATAGGCCATTGTTGATAGTTAAAGCTATTAATAAGATCTCCCATTTTGCTCGAACGTGCTGGTTCGTTCACCTAACCTTTATAATATTATAAATGTATTGTGAAGGAGTTTGAAACCGCCAAAACTTATATATACGTATAAGTAGGTGGTTTGTCGACCCGGTACATAAATGCTTTACCCAACGTTTGGGGCTGAACCTAAGAAATAACAGTAAAAAAGCTTTGTTTCTTTTTAAAAATAAAAACCTTAAAGAAATCTAAATTACTAGTAAAATGTATTAAATTAAAAATAAAAAAGAATTGATCGAAAATTTTTTTTCTTACTTCTTAAATGAAAAGAGATTTTCTATTTATTCTGTTAAATAAATGACAGTTGGGTTTGGGCGGAGTTAAAGCATTAAGATCGGGGGATAAACGGACAAAGGAGAGGAATTATTTCAGTTTAGAAAGAAATAAATAAAATAGAAATTAGTAAACTTATTAAAATAAAATGGTATCAAAAATAATGATAAAAAAGTGTTTAAAATTATAAATGATAAGAAATAAAGCCAAAATGGAGGCTCAAGGTAAAAATATAGAAAATATTCCCAACAAGGGAAAAAGAGAAATCATAGCTTTATTAACGTGCATGTTCGAAAAACAAAAAGAAACAGCAGAAGAATATAAAAAAATAGCCGAAGAGCTTAAAAACCAAAATAATGAAATGAAGAGTAAATTGGAAGGGCAAGCTGAAATGCTTGAAAAGTTAAAGGACCTGATCGAAATGGGCCAGAATAAAATAAAAGAAGAAATTAGGGAAGAAATAGAAGAAATTAAAACACAAGTAGAGAATAAAATAGAGACTGCTTACCAAGCAATAGAAAAAAATAAGATAGAAGATAGAAAAATAATTGTAGAAATAAAAGTTGAAGTTATAAATTTAACTGTAAAAGTAAATCAAATAAATCGTAGTCAAAATATCCCACAAACTGAAATAAAAAAGCCAGACCAGCTGAGTGCGAACATGCACATTACAAATAACTCCATGAGTCATCGTCGGAAATACATTTATAAAAAAAATCAGATGATTTACAAAAGCCCATATAGTATAGTCCATCAAACGACTTCAATGCTTTGTGATAGCAAAGTAATATAGAAAAAGAAGTTTAACACTAGATCACTAAAGTTATTTGGAGGGCTGAATAATAAAGAAGAGACAAAAATTAAAAATATGGGTATGTAATCTGAGATTTTTGACTAGTTTATAAGACATGGATTCGAATAATGGAAAATTTTAACAAAGTTTAAGGAAATAAATGTAAAAAGAGTATCAAGTTGTTTGAATAATTAAGAATGATTAAAGTTAATAATAGTAAATAAATAACAATCTTAGAGTTTTTAAAAGTCAAAGCAACGATAAATGATTTATGTCAAAAGATTATGTCTTATCGATTATATTATATCCCACTCATAAGTCTAGAACATAGGGAGCATGAGCAAACAAAATAAATATGTAAAATCAAATTAGACAAACAAAAGATTATGTCAAAACCTCGATTATGTCTTATCGATTATATTGATACCAGCTCATAAGTCTAGAACATAGGGAGGTGAGCAAAACAAAACAAATGTGTAAAATCAAAATAGTCAAGCAAAATGAAAATTTTTTTTTAAAAAAAAAAAAAGAAGAAAATAAGTTTAAAAATAAAAATATAAATCAATCTAATGTTATTAAGAGGTGTAAGTATACATGGGTATATAGCCTACACTGGTAAAGTGTGTAAATACGATACCTTATGATGAGTATCTTAAGTATTTATCCAGATATCCTTTTAGGTTATTTTCTTGGTACTGCGCACCTTATGGTGAGTGCAAAAGGGATATATTTATTATAGATTCCCTGTAAGCAAGTCCAGTAATAACTCGATATCTAGAATATTAGTAGGTGTAGAATTATGCTGCACGTACACATGTGTAGGAATTATCTAAAATGAAAAAAAAATTAATAAATCTTTATAGTCAACAATTAAAATTGCAAGAGATAAAAGGCAAAAATGAGATTTTACTCTAAAACGGAGGGGGTGTAATGTGCCAATGCCAAATTGGCACATATATAAAATAATTTTGTCTGAAAAAATTATTAAAATCTTTCGTAAAAGAGTGGAAATAAAAGTTATAAAAATCGGAAGTTTCTTTAAATAAATGCAGTTTGTTTTTGAAAATAAGATTTAAAAATCAGAGAGTTCTTAAAATTAAAACTTACAATTAAAGAGGAGAGGGGGGGTTTTGTTTAGAAAAGATAAAACTAAGAGTTTCATAAAAAGTTAAAATTATTAAAATATAAAAAAAAGAAAAATCTCTTTTCATTCCAGTTTATTATATAGATTATATTAGTGCGTGCGAATGTAAACAAAAGTATGCATGTAAGAATAATATAAAAAAAAAAAAAATGAATAAAGAAATGAAATGTATTTTAAAAGAAACACAGTGGTGGACTGCTAATTAAACATATGAAAACAACACATTTTAAAATAGCTACTACTAATCAAATATTCAATCGGAAAACACGTTGTCATATAATTAATCTAAAGGAATTTCGACAACACGTATTGCCGGAGGATATTAAAACAAAAACACGTCGCAGGTATAAATAGACTTTTTTTCGTTTTATCAAGTTAGTTGGAGTTTGAAATTCAGTCTAGTTTTACTGTGTCAGTTTACAGAAATGCAGTGCTGAAAAGCTTTTGGAAATATACGCTTGTGCTAGCCTTTTTAGTCCAATAAGATCATCAAAACCTGCCTGAGAAATAATGTCTGGATAACAACACAGAAACCCTCCGTCCAAACGGCTGTCTCCAAGAAGAAACCAAGGATTACCATAAATTCTCTTCCATAAACAAAACTAACCGGTTAGATACAACCATCAGAAGCAGGAAGTAGCCACCGACAAGAAAAAAAATCCTAGGTATCTGTTTTATTATTATTTACAAGTAGTAGTCACCACTGTAATCCGTAGATATTGAAGATTAACATTGTTGAACTCTATCATACATAAAAGGAACTATTGATGTGGGGAGTTTTCGTGTTATTAATGCTTTATTATTATTTTTGAATGAGAGTTAATTAAATGTCTAAGATTATGTTGTTTGTTCATGAAATATCCTATTATTGTTTTTAAAACAAAGCATGGGGAATTGGATTTATAAAGTTTAGAAGGTTTATGTTGGTAGTAAATTATATTTAAACTTAATTGATGTTGATTGAAATAAATTATATTTAAACTAAACTTGACTGTGTCAATTCTTTTTATCAAATCTCTTATTAACAATAAAATATCAGGATTAAAATTAGACTGGGCTGTTAAGGGAATTGTTTGAGGTGGATTATGGGCCTACTACCCAATATGTTAGTCTTCAGACTGCTGGCGCCGGGTTTACCCCGAAACAAATAAAGTATTTGGATGGTAGGGGTTTGAATCTAGCAGCGAGATGGGCCATTGTTGTAGTTAAGGCTATTAATAAGACTCCCATTTTGCTCAATGGTTGTCACCTAACCTTATATTTTAAATGTATTGTGAAGGAGTTTGAAACCGGCCAAAACTTATCGATAGAGGGTTCGTTCACCAATATATATCATTGATTCTGTGCTCAAACCCATATTGCAGTATTTATTTACCATTACAATATATTTGTATTATTATATGGATAAGTTCACTTTATAATATAAAAGCATTCATTTTAAATCTTATAAAACTTATTCATTTTTTTTAATTATCATTATTAATCTTGTGACTATGAATCACTCAAGTTTGGAAAGAAAATTAAAGGTTTGAAGTAAACTGGTTTAGCTATTTATATTGTAATGGACAAATCTGTACATTCGCACAACAAAATCCAGAGTTTTTGCAAATCATCTCGAGGCTAATAAAAATAAGGTTATTGAGACCCCTTGTCCAACCTAGTCTCAGTTCCTTTACCGATGCTCAAAGATTTACTACCTTGCCAATGACATGTGAGGTCACAGCAGTATTTTCCTTAATCGTGTGCCGGCAGTAGCACATCAGTAAAACATGAGACTATAGGAAACTGGTATATTTAATAGTATAACTACATATATAGGTGCAGGCGTAAGCATAATTTCTAAATATGGATTGTAATTCTTAATAACTAATATCTAATTAACTAATGATGATTTAATTAATAACAATGGTAAGTAATGACTCAATGATGAGCAAGATTGAAACACTAAGCAGAAGTTAAAGTTTAAAGTAATTTAATGAAAGCCAAATATTTAAATAATAAAATTAATAAATGAAATAATAAAATTATAATGGGATTATATGGATTGTCTCACTCACAGGTGATTAAGTTAGAGATACAATTTAACAACTTTTAAGTTTTGGTTCACATGCAGGTGATGATTTTGGATATAAGCATTTATGGTTTATTGAGTTACAGGTAGTTTTGGTTTACATATATATATATATATATATATATATATATGATATTTTAAGTCACTCACAGGTGATATTAATTTTCTGGTTACAAATTAATTAATTTACTTTGGTTGTCATATATATGTACATCACTCACAGGTGATGAAGATTTACACTATTTTAAGTTACAATTTCATGAGCCTTAATATTACTTTATAAATCTTTAATTTTCTCATGATGACCTATGCCTAGTTTATGCTATATAACAGGATCTAGATTTGCTTTAGAGTTAGCAGAAGTGATTACTATCATTTATAAAGAATATTTTATTAAATGCGAATATTTCATATATTCTCTACATAGCTTATATGCCTATAAAGTTAGATTTGGATTCAGATAAAAGCTGAAATATACAATTATATGGCAGGATGAACTGATGATTGGCAGTCAGACTTCAGATACCAAGGCATATAGAAAATATACAATCTGAGTCCCTGGATCTTGAATGTGTGCTTTTTCATGGGATTTGTACCTAGTACCGGTTCCTTAACACTACCCATTGCTGTGAAATAGAGACATTTAGTCTGGGTGGTCGAACAACTAGTTTAACTGTCTGGAGTCTTATGCTACAGTTCTAAGGATGCAGAATGGGGTGACACTTACCCTATGCCATCTGAAGAAGGTAGTTGTCTGAACTAAGAATAATGGGGTAGCCCTTAAAACATATGCCCATTGAAGTGATACAGCAACAAGTATGTATGCCGAAGTGTTTCTTAAGGACACATTCGCATCACTGACTATATTATTATATAATAGAATTGAACACTAAACAATAGTTTCTTCCCATGAAACTACCATAGATCAGTTCATTATACAGCATCTATAATTATGCTATTAAGGAAAGCTTATGAATCTAATTTATTAAGCTATCTATATAGGCATTTATAATTCTAGGGAGGATTACAGCATATTATGGATAATTATGATACTAAGTTATAGCTTTATACTGTATTTTATCACTTCAGCTAAATATTAGTTAAATATTACATTTAAAGCAAATCTATCTTAGAGTAGCTGTAAGCTTTTAATTATATTTTAAATAAGACATTTTATTCATTTCAGAAGGGAGTTTTGTTTGTGCATTAATAAATGTGAAATTATATACATGTGCGTGAGAATATCTAATCGCTTCTCACTAATGATTTAACTAAGAGTAAAACTCCATTCTGAACAAATATAGCATAAACAAATATATGATTGAAAATAAAATTTGGCATAGATTTAACTAAAAGAACATAAATTTAAAGATAGGATTTCACGTAAGTGAAATTTGAATTTTGGCTTTGTTTGCTTAGTTTTTTAAAAAGGGAATTGAAACAAAATTAGCTTAAAGTTGATTAATTTAGTTTAATATAGCTTTAACTTATTTACAAGAATTATCAATTAAAAGCAAATATTTTTATTAGACTAAATTACATTAAATAATTTAGAAACATAATTATCATTTAAATAAATCATTTAGGATTATACGCAATAAATCAGTTATGATAAATCACTGGAATCACTCAATTAAAGCACGTTAAAACTAAATCAGTTTTAATAAATCAAAATAAAATAAATAAGTTGAAATCAAATCAATCAGAAATAAATCAGTAAATCAATAAATATATCATGCAAGATTTGGGATTTAAATAAAGAAAATAAAATTTACATTTAACTTGTAAGTTTAGAATACATTATTATTTTGGCCATAATTAATAGATTTAGCTAGCTTTTAGGAATTTATGAATTTTAGTTTAGAAGTTAAGTTGAGATGGATGGTTTGTTACCACTTTCTTTTCACTGCTCTGGCAAGCTGGCTTCATCTTGATGATTTCTTTAGCTGGCATCAGCTTCCAGTTCATGTTTCTCTGCATCTTGTAGACTATCACAGGGTCCAGAAAAGCAAGGGAATTGCCTTTTCTAACCCATGATCATCATCATTATCAATTTATAAAATACTTTTTAAAAGAATGAATAACTCTGAATGCTGAAGAAGTCCATTAAATATGGCTGAAGCAACTTATATACTAGCTTACCCCTATCCCCTGTCTTAGTAATTTTAGATCTGCTTTTCTAATTACCTCACTGCATTCTCAGAAATCTTGGATACCTGCTGTTATTGATTTCTAACCAGGATGATTTATTCATACTTAGTTTTAAAATCTATTTTACTCCTAAAATTTTAATTAGGTCAGTATACAGTGAGAAGGATTAACTTTTATGAAGTCATCCTTTTTAGAAAAACAAATCTAAAGATGGAA
Source organism: Epiperipatus broadwayi (assembly GCA_028023455.1). Taxonomy (NCBI): domain Eukaryota; kingdom Metazoa; phylum Onychophora; class Udeonychophora; order Euonychophora; family Peripatidae; genus Epiperipatus; species Epiperipatus broadwayi. The sequence continues at coordinate 10,005 of JAQFVV010001637.1, read as the reverse complement.
AACATTTTGTTATATATATATAACTCAATTATATAATATAGCGATATATGTAGAAATATATAATTTCAAATATTAATTTTAGAATAAATATTCTAGATAAAGAAATTTCTAATGTTTTAATTCTATTAACATTATTCTTTCCTGCATATATGTAGTTTATTGTTACACATACAAAACATTTTCCATTTATTTTCTACTAGAAATATATACATGCATATTTATTGATTTTTATACAAATGCATACATTTCTTTTACTATATGCTAAATATACATAACTAGTATATTTAGATTTAAAATTAACATGATTTTAGCATAATATTAGCATAATATACGAGGATTTGGGTATAGTTATACATAAAGAAATACTACTATAGTATATAGTAGGTGAAACAGAAGGATATACAGATATGACTGTTTCAATATACACCTGATTGATTTCTCAGTTCATTCCAAATACTTTTTGTCATATACATTTCATTTTATTGTTTATGTATATATGTAACTATAAGAGAAGTTTTATATATTTTTGTTATTGTAAATAAAACATTTATTATTATTTAGCTATTGTTCCACAATTTCTATTCTCACAGACAAGTATTTTACATATATCTAAGAGTAGAATATATTTTGATCTAGCAGTTCTAATAAGGCTAACTTAAACACCTAACTATTAGAATAATATATATTGTAGCCAAGTGATTACACACTCATTCCCATTACTTAGCTTAACTATTTTACATAGTTACTTGATTTTAAAAAAATAGTGTTTTTATAAGTGTCATAAGCATAAGAGCTTATATTGCTCGTATAATTATTATATTCATTTAATAAAATATGTTAAAATGTGTGCCAGAAAATAGGATTCTAATAGTATAGTAATTTAGTTATAAGACAGAAAAGAATAGAGAATGTAAAATTAACTTAAAATTAGCTTTTGTAAATTTTAGAATAATAGTATATAAGTTAAAACATTAGTTTATAATGGGTCAGCTTTGGATTTATAAAAGTAATTGTAATATTTAATATCTTTAAATATTTTATTTGGTAGTTTTAATAAATTACAATTAGCTATTTAAAAAGTAGTTGATAGATTAACTTATAGTTTAGAACATCATTTCCTTGTCATACTGGGAAGTGTGTGTACATGAATGTAGGGAAATTATGTTTTATAATTAACTAAATGGTTTTACTTTGAGTTATTTGAACTCATGTTAAAAAAAAGGAAAAATGAGTTATAAACAAATAAATAATTGTAATATTAGTTAATTTAATGAACAGAGCATTTATCAGTTTAAATATTCAAGGGTAGTTCAGTCAATAAATGTGATATTTTTTTATATAAGAAATTTTTGTTAACTTTATTCTAATTTAAATTCAGCAAATCATGAGTAATTTCAAAATATCTAGATTAAAATGACATCATCGATTGATTGAAATATCTTCCAATTATTTTTTCCTTCTCTTCTGGTTCTTCTAGCTCAAATCCTGGCACAAGATAAAATTTCAAAGTAGTAATTTTTTTATTTTTTTATTTTTCCTAAAAGTATTTCATTTAAATTTAATTATTATTAAGTCAACAATGAATTGTGGGTAATTTTTTAGGTAACTCACTTTTTGATAACTGAATTACAATTAAGCTTTCTTAATTACTATAAAAATGCTTCGAGGGAGTGTTATCATTATTCCTATTTCAATAAAATTAACTACGCAGTTGTTACATTTATTTATTGAATTTTATAACTAAAATGATGCATAACAATTTTTCAGTTTTTATTTTGCTTGGTTTTTTCATGAATGGGATAAATTTTAAAAGAAGAAAATTAAAATGCATTGACTATTTAAGCTGCATATTTAAGTTTAAAAATGCATATTATTATTTATTTGACTATCTAATGTCTAAAATTATTAATTGCCATTGGAACTGTTTATAGAATAATTTAAAAGAAAATGTTTAAATAATTAACTTGCTTTATTGATATTCTTCATATATGAAACATATACTTGAGAAATTATAATAATTTTAGAAATGTTTTACTATGCTAAAACTCTTTAATTAAAATTTTGAAGAAATAATATAATGTATTATTTATAAGAAATATAAAACATTAATTTGTCAATCTATACTATGAAGTTAATAGAAGGATTTCTAAGGACATTCTGATATGCTAATGAAATGCTTTATGAATTATATTATGCAAATGTATTAAGTAATGGCCTGGAAACGTCTCATTATTTTCAACAAATGGGTTTCAAAATGCTTAGAATGTGTTCTTTAAAGAAGTAAAAATGTAGCTACAGTATTAATTAAATAAACCTGCAGGATCCCAGAATTGTGGTATCTGCTGAAAGAATTATATTATTATTTACAATATTGTCATTTCCATCGCTGTGACTAATTATTGTTACATGTGTATTTGTCCTATTTCTTATATTTAGAAGTGCTTATATATTTTTAGAACTAAATTAGACATAAGAACTGTCAGATATGTTTTTGTTTTGGAAATTTTTTTGCCATATGTGAAATAATAGTTTGACTAGAAGCTTGCCAGTCAAATTAATGTTATGTGTGCTTAACAGATGGCTCATCATGAAGAAAGCTCACTTATGAACTATAGTTTGTTTGTTTTTTTCTCCAAAATTTTGTTATATTTAATGTAATACTATTATATATTATAAATGTGCCAGGTAATTAATTTATGTAATTTTAACAGGTTTATTAGAAGATGTAAATATTCTACACATTGTCAGGTAGTGTGTTTGAGAAGCTAAATTATACGCTATCTATTTTGAGTCAGTGGAGATTTTCATTTCTCACTATAATTATTTTAAATGTATGAGACCTTACTCAGTTATATGCTAAATAACCAAAGTAATTAATTATCATTTTTGCATAAATGCAATAGTAATTATAACTGCTAGTATTTTTTTTATGATTTGAGAATTAGTATTCTCACACTTTTATTCACATTATTATTCATGTACACTGGTTATCATAATTTTAATATTTAATATTTCATACACATATGAATTGTAACATTGTGCCAAAAATTTCATATGATATTAAAATTTCTTTATTAATTTTTCAATCAGTTGACTTAAATTCCATTTGTTGGTTAAGACATTGCTTATTGTTAGTATGATTAAAATTTTGAATATGACTCTAGCTAGTTATAGTGACATTTGTATCTTGTCATTGTTAGTTATAGTATTGCTTAGCCTCATAATGTAAGGCCCTACTGATATTTATTAGTGTACTTGATGGAGTGGATAAGCTCCCATCCTTATTATATTTTGTTCCATAAAGTGATAGTGCTTATTTCCAGTGATAATTATCACATATTTAGAAGGTACCTGTTCTTGATGTGTCTTTCCATGTTTCCCTGATGAGCTGTGACAAAGTTCCAGACATCCTCTTTTGCCACTGAAGTAGATGTTTGGAAGCCATCATTCTTATAAGGTATTTATTGATTATGCTAGCTTGCTATGTGGAGCCTACGTTTGTCTTATCACCCATGATGTATTTAAAACTGGTTTTCCCCCATAGTAGGGGAGGTTTTATTGTGATTGACATGTGATGACAAGATAAGCTAGTTTGAAGGACTTAATTTCTTCAGGTTGCACTTGTTTAATGTAGTGCTTAAGGGTGTAACAATGTCTATTTTGTGCTGTTATGATGCTAAAAGTATCCACAAACCAACCAACAACAGTTAGAAATTTTAAATGTTTAACTTGCAAGCATATGGCCAGTAGGTGCAATCCACACATGCTATGTAATTGCTGTATTCATCTAGAACATTCATCGATGGATGTGTAAGACATTTACTTTGAACATTTTAATAATTTATATTATGTGGACAGTAATTTCTTAATTTTATGCATGCCAGTGACTTCTGATGAGTGACCCATACATTTCATCCATTTATTTAGTTATTTGTTAGTTCAAAATCCTAAATGATATGAGAGTCTTTATTTGTAATTTGAGAGTTATTTTAAATATGCCAGCTATTGCTTACGTGTAGTCAGCTAATAATACCAAGCATTAGTAAATCAGTCAGTTAATCCTGGTCACTAATTTTTATAATGCTTTATTGTAGAGTAAATAAATAAAGAGAAGTGATGTGTTAGTCAGATAATGATTAATCCAATGTAAAGCATATAAACTTTATGATACCCAAAATTTTATTAAGGGATTGCTTTTATTGGAGATATATAAAATTGGCTAGTGTTAACTCTCCATTTAAATAAACTGTTAAATAGGCTGATTTGTGTAAATGATTTATTTTTCTAAAGGAAGCCTTAGTAGTTTGTGTATAAAATCAAATTGGATTTTATTAAATTCTGTCAGTCAAATAGCTATACACCTGGGTTTCAATTTTATGCGATAGATAGGTTCCTCAGAAAACACGCGCAAACGAAATCGCGCAAAAATAGACATAACTTACATTGAAAAAGGGGGGATGTGGTCTGTGATTTTTCAAAATTCGCGTAAAAGCAAAGCATCAATGTAAAATTACTTTAAAATTCGTGCAAAAAAAAATAAGGTAATAAAATATGACTAATAAAAAATTTCAAATTTGAAAAAAATTGATACAAGACAAACTTTTTTTAACTATAATATTTAATTTTATTCAAGCTAATATATTTTTATGCATAATTCACAGTACAGTAATTTACATTTTTTTATACACATTTTAATTATTATCGCTATTTGCCCCAAAACACGTTCATTTGCAAACTAGTAAAAAATCAGATTCTCGTGTGCTGTGATGTGATGTATTTGGCTTCTCCTCAAACAAAGTCAAGAATATCTCAGCAATTATTTTCACAAGAGGAAATACAACTAGCGCCAAGTTCACTCTCATGTTGTGTTAATTGTTTTCTGTTGATGACGACGATGATTTTATTAATTGTTTATGAACTTAGACTTATGATAATAAAAAGACATTTATTCACCACTGCTGGAAAAAAATTAATTAAAACTAATAACTAAAAATTAAATTCTTATTTTTGTCTTTAATTTTCAATTCCGTTTAAAAATCAAATTTCGTTTTACATCACATTAATTTCAAGTCGCCCGCAAGTAATTTTTAAATTGTTAATTACAATTAAAAATCAGATTTTAATTTTTAATTGTGCCCACTGCTATAACTGACCTTTTAAAAATAAACTTGTGGACACTAAATGATTAATAATTGATTACATTCTTTTTTAAAAAGCAAAAACAGAATGTGATTTAAAATGCAAAATTAACACGCACAATGTTTGAACAAATTTAAATTATAATCTTGTAAAATTTAATGTGTGTATACATAAAATGTGGAAATCATGATTTTAATTTCATTATTGCATAAAATCTTACTATTATAAAGCACTGAAAATATTAAAATTACTAAGATGAAAGTAGAATTCCAATAATGTGCTATTACTTTCAATATAACGTAAGTGCACGAAATTTATTATTTAAAGTAATAGCGCATTATCGGAGGTCAACTTCCGGTGAAACACGAATTGCATAACTTCAAAATCGTGTTAAATAAGTCTCGGTAAAAAGAGACCCAGGTGTATTTGTTAACAGCGCTATCTTGGCAATCTTTTCAAGTTGATATAAAATTTATTTTATTATATTATATTGTAAATAAATTTATTGAGTATTTACCTATAATAAATTTGGTTTCTGTTTATTTATTTTTTTAGAAGTTATTGGCTTGGGTTCACAATATTAATTATTTCTTTTAATCAGTGTCATATAGAATACTTGTATATTCACAGAAATAAGATAATGATACGCATATAATTATGATTTCTATATGAAATCACTGTAACAGATAATTTTATGTTTCCAGATACCAAAAATAATATTTTGCTTAAGAATGATTTTAAACTGTATTCTCTTCTAAGGTATAAGATGGTGTAATATAAGGTGAAAATGATTTAATGTTTTGGAAGATTATCAATACTATTTTAGACTGCAAACTATCGTATTATTTCAATGTAAAGGTCCAGTTTACATTTAGTTGCTTATGAAAGTTGTCTGTGGGAAGATGGAGGGACATAAAAAGCACCCTTGTCTTTCTTTCATCTCAGGTGGTGTCCTGGGTAAATGGCTATAATTGGTCTAAATTTTGAATAGTTTAATTATGCAATTAAATATTGAAGTAAATATTCTTTTAATAATTTTAATAAATATTGTTGTTTTGTAGTAGGACATGGTCACTTGAGTAAATGTTTGCCTCCTATAGTCAGCCAATATATCATTCAGCTATTCATCTACCTATTCATTTACTTAGTAGGCAACTTCACATTAGTGTTTTTCACAAGAGATGAGATCATTTACTCTTGTTTTTTTTTTCATTATTGATTTACTTAATTTTCTATATCTCAATATTAAGTATTACTAGTATAGGATGGATATTTGTTGTTTGTTTCCTGTGCTAGATGAAGAGCACACCTTATGGTATTTTGTTTCATTTAATTTATTGTATATTATGCTATTAGAAGCAATGACAAGTATAGGGTTTATTTTGAAATATGAGATAGGAAACTTTAGTAGAAGATTTTTTTTTGTCACAGACCTGTTGTACTCGGAGAATATGATTCGGTCGAGGGTTGAGTCTTATAACTATTTGAGAAGTAGAAATTTCCCTCAATAATCTATTCCAAATTATTATTATTATGCCCTGATTACTTGACAGTATTGTATGATTTTCCCTCCATCTTGTTATAGGCCTCTGTGTACTATCACCTTTATAAATTTTATTGTAAGCTCGCTGTGTCTAACTGAAGAGTCTCTGATTATTTATTTATTTTACTTTATCTTCTTCTCATCTTTCTTTCTCTCCCTCTCTACCTTTTCTCTCACTTGCTTTCTCATTATCTTATCCTTTCATCCTACTCTTCTTTCCTCTCTCTCTCATCTCTTTCCTCTCATTTCTCACATTCTGATTTCTCTCTCCACCCCCACTTTCATCTCTCTTTTTATACAGATTACAATATATATATATATATATATATATATATATATATATATATATATATATATATATATATATTGTGATGATCGCACATACTGCGGTCACACATGTATATGTAAAACATACAAAACTTAGAAATGTTCGGGTTGGAAATAAATAAATAAAGAAAGAAAGAAAAACGAGCTTAAAAGTTAACAAAATCAAGAAATGTTGAAAATTAATAAAACAAAGGAAAAGAGAGGGAACTAGAGTTACCAAGATCGTTATCTTTTGCTATTCAAAGTCTGAATTTCGAGAAAAGGAAAATATTAAATTATAATATTAAAAGCATAAGCTAGAAAAATTAAAGCAGAAAAGAAACCTAAAGAAAACATGTAGTAAATATGATTGTGGGGAAAATAAAGTTTAAAGGAAAAACTTCGGTAGCGTGGAAAGAAAAAAAAACCTAGAAATGTAATATGTTCAAAAAGATAAGAATCTATGTTTCAAAGTACACCTTTGATGATAAACGAAATGCGGGCTTTATGGAGTATAGTTAAAGCATGAGTTTAAATAAAAATAAATGATCGTCGAAATTTAAATTTAAATGAGAAAAAAAAAACATATACTAAAATTTGTGTAATTAATTAAAGAAAATAAAGAAATAAGTAAAATGTAAATAGTGCTATAAAATCATAAAAAGTAAGTTTAAATATGGCTGAAGGCATAGCATGGAAGGTGTCAACAACAAGTGGAAACAAAGAATCCGAAGGACAAAGGACCATTGGAATGTTTTAATTAAAAAAGGAAGTTAAGTGGAAAGCTAGAGAGATTGTAGCAGAGATTAGAGCTTGAGACTTCGAGTCGAGAAGGTGAAATTTTGCGGCTCCAAGAATCAATCGATATAGCTAGCCAATATGACGTCTACTTTCGGTGCCTCACATACTATGGCTGGCTAAGGCCTTCATGATCGCTGGTAGATCCGGACCGTCTGTACCAATGGTTGTGCTATAAAGTAACAACTGCTGTAGTAATGCCTGCCTGTGGATTCCTGTAGTTGCCCTGCTTGTGATGCCTCATCCTCCGTGCCTGAATAACCAAGAAGCTACACACCGCCAAATATGATAGGCGACCGTCCCTCCTAAAGAAGTGGAGGAAATCCACGTGACGGTCGACCACATCGGAAGGAACTCAAAGACTAAACCCTAGGTAACTTGAATATTATTTTATAAATCGTCATAAGTGCACTTAAATTCAATAGACAATGGCCAAATGCCTTTCCTGAGTGATAATGACATTCTTTTATGATAGACAGTGAGTCTAACGATTATAAATGTGAAAGCATTTATAAGAATTTCAATTAGTTATTTTAAGTATTCATTTATTATTAGAATTTCAAATATTTATTCCTTATAGCACTATCAAAAATATAATATGTTTAATTTTATGTTAATATTTCTTATGTCCTTTTTTTATCAAACCTAATTATTTTTATTATTAAAAAATGTATTAATTTATCTAAATCTGTCTCGCCTCGTTCTTCGCCACTCCAAAAAATAGTTTAACATTAGAGAGGGGAGGGGGTAAACTATTATTCATGTTGATATTCTTTTTTAGTTATTAAATTAGCACGTGAACGTTGATGGTGCAGTGTTTTAGCCCGTAAAATTTATAAATTAGCCAAGCGCTGTAGCAGTAATATCTTACAGCAGTCGGGAGAAAGCTGATCGGGAAAAATAATCTGGAAGCTATATCCGTATAGCTGACAGATTCGGTCAGGTACGGAAATCGATTCATTTATTTCCGTATTTCTTTCTGCTTGAGGTAGCGGAAAGTGGACGATTTTTGAATTAGAAGAATTCCCCATTACATGTTATAAGAGAAAGGGAAGTTGGAGCTTTCGATTGTCCCGTGCCCGTTACATATTTTGGGGGCCTAGTCCGGGATTTGAAACTTCTGCACATTTAATAATCACGTGTTAAATAAGTTATAATGTAATAAAATTTTTCTAAAATAAAATTCGTTTAATATATGTGGATTTAAACATATAAATTTAGTGTTGCAAGTTAAAGTGGCGAAAAGCGAAGATGAAGGGGATAAGTTTTTTTGATGATACTCCATACGAGCATTTCACGTCAAATGTGTACAAAGAGTAGCGAGGGGGAAAATTTTTTTTTAGTAGTATGAAAGTTATTGAAATGAATAGTGAAAGATAATCTCAAGCAATAATTAAACAAGTATAACGAACAAAGAAATTATAATGTCAAATGATTACCGCCATATAATATAAATCGTTTTGAAGAAAAAGAAGAATAACACAAAGTTGTATAAAATTTTAATGCCAAGTAATAAAAGAAATAATAGTCGCGCAACTAATTGATGGTGAAGAAGTATAAATGTTATTAAATAGTCGTATATTCCAGTAAGTTAAAGTTAGAAAAATAAGTGTGTATAGTCTCATAGGAAAATAATGAAGCGTATTTAGCTATAATTATAGCGATCAAAAATATAGACTATCGTGATGTTTGTGTACCGAAAAAAAATATAAAGTAGTTAAATTAAAAGAAATAAAACAGTTCAGTAAGGGTTAAATCATAAATGAGAGATTCTAAAATAGCCACGTATCACCGGTGAATTGAAAAAAAAAATATATATGTATGATTCTAAATATTGTGTCTCAGTCAAGTCGAAATAAAATATTTATAATGGTTAGTGAAAATATTCGAATGTATTTGTTAAGTTGAAGAAATATGTACGTATGATTTCAAGGTAGTGAAAGGAATATAATTTACAAAAACGTTTTATAGGTAACGAAAGAGATTATCCCAGTGAAGAAAATGTATGTGTGACTTTGTTTTAAAACGACTGTAAAATAATTGAAGTTTATAATGAAATATTAAAAATATAAGTCATAGGTGCATGTGTCTGGAAGCACAGTTAAATGAATTTTATTTAGATATATCGTCAACAAATAGAAATAAGTATAGTAATGAATTAAAGTTGATAGAATGTAAACAGGCATCATTGAATTAATTATAGTGAATCAGAGGTATAT
>JAQFVV010001636.1:0-55838 GCA_028023455.1 Epiperipatus broadwayi | reverse complement strand
ATGTCTAAACAAACAAAATACACTCATCATCCCAACAACAACATTTATTTTATTAAATTTCTTTAAAAGAAGTAAAACACTAAATGGAATCAATTCACTATAGGTCTTAAAAATCTTATAAAAACATCGAAATTTTATCTACAATTCTTCTTGTAAAATCAAACATACATCTTAAATGAAAATTATCTTTATGAGAATTCAAATTAAAGAAAAACTTTGGAGATACATCATCACTAGGATAGCAACTTAAATAAGTAGTTCTATCAAAAATCTTTTTTTATTTACAGTAATTTTCATATTAAGGTATTTACATTTTAGTTTTTTTTCCAGGGTCCTAATCTAAAATGTCACACTTTCCATTATTTAATGCTAAAGTAATTTTACTTTTAAAATCCATCTTATTTAACAAAACAAACTGGCCAACTTTTACCTTCTTTCAAGATAATAACATCACTGACTTTCAATCTTTATTTTACAAGCAAAATTTCCTTAGGGACTAAAACATTATTTTTTTAAAATAATTGACAATTCAAAATAACCTGGAAAGACACTTTATTTTCATAAGAAATATTATATACTATATTCATTAGCAGAAAAAAAAAATAAAAACTAAACTTTTATTAGTAAAAAGAAGAAAAAACAGGACCCTTACCTAAAATAGCTAAATCAGAATAATTCAAAACATAATTAGACAGATTTAAAACAGTTGAATCATCCGAACTATTTTTATAACACCCCAACTTAAACTCTGTTTGTTACACAAAACATTGATTTCCAGATTTTCCGACAAACCAATTAAATTGTTTAAAATACATTTTAATATATGCAATTTTACATTTAATCATAAACCACTTTAAAAAAGAATTGAAAATTGAATAATTAAAATTAATTCTAAAATCTAATCCTCATCTCATCATTTTAAACATATCAATTAAATTAGATGAACTACTCCTAAATAAATTGTTTCAGAATAAATTTTTAAAACTTAAAATTAAATCACAACTAGACAATAATATCAATTATATATCCAACCCAATATTACATGAGTTAGGGGAAAAGGTTCAAAGTCTACAAGTCTCAAAAAAATATTATCTCTATTTTATTAGACATATTAATTAACTTTTTTATTTCTAAATTTTCTACACCTTAAAAATTATGATATAAAATCTGCCACATACTCAAAGAAAGAAATAATAACCATACAATTACAAATAAATAATTAATAATAAATACTTCAAAATAATCAACCTACTCAATAATATCAAAATGCAAACAACAAATAAAACAAATATAAAATATGAAATTCACAAAACCATCACTATTTTAAATATTAAGTAGTAAACTTAAATAAAAAAATCAAAACAGCCTAACTCTATGATAGCATTAAATAAAATATAAAACTATAAAACAATACAATACTAGATAAAATCCAAAATTTTACCAAAATCCTTACAAGGCAATGGTTTCATCTACTAAAAATAGATCTTCTCAAGTGAAAATCAAGCTATGTCAAACAAACAAACACACACATACACACACACCTTTATATATATATATATATATATATATATATATATATATATATATATATATATATATATATATATATATATATATATATAACCCCTATAATTTATTACAAACCGTTCCTTAATATCAAAGAAAGGCTTCGTGAGATTGATAGCATTAGATTTAAGAACTTTTATTATCAAAGTCTCATTTATTCTTCTTTTTTATTTGTTCTTTTTAGTTTTCATTTTCTTTAAAATTATTTGTTATGTAACTTGATGTTTGTTTGTTATTCAGAATAAAAATAATACAGTTTTTATGTGGATTGAATGTTTTTCATTTTAATATTAAGTTTACTATTGAAAGTTGTAGTTTTGATATTGTAAAATTAAAATTTCTGGATTTACATGCTGAAAAGGTTGATAATGTTTTATTTTGTAGTCATTTTATAAAACCTAAGAATTTGAGTTATGTGATTATGCCTGAGATTTATCAGTCTGTTATGCATGAAAATGTTTTTTTTGCTGAATTTTTGTTGTAGGAATAGAATGCTCAATAATTTTAATTATAATGCTGTCATTAAAAAAGTTCAACTTGCTGATGATTGTATAGAATTTTTTTATAAATATGATTTTATTAGTTATATTGTATGTAATAGTAATATTTATAGTTGTGATATTAGTGGTAAAAAATTATTGTTGATAAGTATAATGGGTTTATGTCTTTACCATTTAAGTCTTCAATATATATTTTGATTTATATAAATAGTCATTTGTTAGGAAGAAGGAAGGTTGCAATAGAAGAAAATTTCTGATTTAAATTTGTTACTTAATGGTTCAAAACAGTGCATGGATAGTAACTCTATTCGTGGTATTGTTTATAAGATTCCAAGTAATTGTGGTAACACTATTCTAGGTCAGAGTTAAAATAACATTATTGGAATGATTAAAATACATGGAAGTAAAATAAAATATAAGTATCATAACTCAGCTTTATATATTCATGAATTGAATACAGGTCATATGATATTATTTGACAGTGCTTTGGTCTTTTTATGAAAATAATAAATTAAAAAGAGAATAAATGAATCTGTGATGGTAAAACTTCTTGAATCTGAGACAATCAATCTTATGAAGCCTTCTTTTAATATTAAGGGAAGGTGGTATTTGAAATGAATTATGGAAAAGTATGCTTATTTTGTATGTATATGTTTGTTATATTAATGTGATTTTCAATTGAAAAGATGTATTTGCAGTAGATGAATTAATAGTCATGTAAGGACTTCATTAAACATTTGGAGTTTACCTAGTACTATATTATTTTATGGTTTTATAATTCATTATATGTAAATGTATGAATTATTCTTATGAGAATTAATGACAATAAATTTAATTTCAAGCTATATATATATATATATATATATATATATATATATATATATATATATATATATATATATATATATATATATATCATCAACCATTATCAATCCACTGCAGGATGAAGGTCTCTCCAAGTTTAATCCATCTTCTCCGAACTTTAGCTTCTCTTTTCCACAACACCCCTGCACATTTTCTTATTTCATCTATCCATCTCACATGTTGTCTCTTTCTGGGTCTTTTACAATCTCTTGGAATCCAGTTTAAAATTTCAATTGCCCATCTATTATCATTTCTTCTAGCAATATGTCCAGCCCAACTCCATTTCAATCTTTTAATTTTTTCAATAAGGTCAGTAACACCTGTTTGCTGACTTACCCATACATTACGTTTTTGATCTCTTCTTGTTACTCCCAACATACATCTCTCCATACTCCTTTGAGTGGTCTGAATTCTCTGTATTGCTCTTCTATTAAGTGTCCAAGTCTCAGATCCATAAGTAAGAACTGGTAAAACACATTTGGTAAAAACCATTCTTTTCAAACACAAAGGCATATTTCCTTTTAGTATCAAGTTATTTCTACCAAAAGCACTCCAACCAAGTTTAATTCTATGATTAATTTCCTCCATTATGTTTTCATATGTATTAATCATCTTACCAAGGTATTTTTAACTGCTAACTTCTTCTAATTCTTCATAATCAATCTTTATTTTCATACTTTGAGCAAATCGATTAAACATTACTTTAGTCTTTTTAACATTTATATTTAGTCCTACTTTTCTACTTTCATCTGCTAACTCTTGCAACATTTCCTGCAGCTCTGAAGCATTATTTGCAAAAACAACTACATCATCTGCAAAATATAAACGACTTAAATACTCTCCATTTACATTCATTCTTTTAGTTTCCCATTTTAATCCACAAAATACTTCTTGCAGCACTGCTGTAAAAAGTATGGAGATATGGAGTCACCTTGTCTTACACCTTTCTCAATGTTGATTTTCCCTGTATCATTATGTAATCTAATTGTTGCTGTTGCATTTTTATAAATATTCTTTAAAATATGACAATATCCTGGATCTATACCTTGATGATCCAATGCTTTAATCACTGAAGAAATGTGTATAGAATCGAATGCCTTTTCATAATCTACAAATCCAAAACATAATGACAACTCACATTCATTTGTCCTTTCTATGACTTCTCTCAATACCTGGATATGATCTATTGTACTAAAATCACTTTTAAATCCAGCTTGTTCTCTTGGTTGGTGGAAATCCAAAGTTTTCTGTAGACGAGTTGTAATTATCTTGGTAAAATTTTTATATAAAACTGATAAAAGGCTGATAGGTCTGTAATTTCTAATATCTTCTTTATCACCTTTTTTAAATATTAATATTATTACTGCATTCTTCCAATTTTCCGGTACATTTTTATCATTTAGACATTTGGTATATAACTTTGCTAAAATTGTTTCTATTTCTTCACCTGCTTCTTTTAATATATCAATTATAATTCCATCATTTCCCAGAGCCTTTCCTTTCTTCATACATTTAATTGCATGTCTCGTTTCTTCATTTAAAATTCTGGGTAATTCAGAAGATGTAATAGATATAGGAGGTACTTGTTCTTTATTACTATATAATTCTTGATAAAAATCTTCTACCAATTTCATGATGTCATCTCTCTTTTTAGTAATAATTCCATCTTTTTTTCTTATTGCAGATATAAATTTCCTACCAATACCAAAATGTTGCTATTTCACAGTTATACTTTCTTATATCATTTTCAACTCTTTTCCGTACCATTTTACAAAATTCGAAATATTTAATTCTTTTTAATACATCTTTTTTGTATATCTTCATATTCCTTCTTTTCTTCATAAATTCTCTAGTCTCAGTAGAAATTTTATTAGTCAATTGCTGCTTTTTCCTACCAGCTATCTTTGTTGCAGTTTTTAAAAGTGTATCAGTTATTTTCATATTAATTTCATTCAAATCTGAATCATGTTCGAAATCTCCTAACACTTGAAACCTATTTGTAAGTTCTAATTTAAATTCATTAGAATGTTTCTGAAGATTAGGAATGTCAACTGTAAATATTGCTTTTCTTAATAATTTTTGTCTCTCTAGTTTTACATTAACAGGTAACTTACACCTTACTAATCGATGATCACTTCCTGTGTTAAATTTATTAAGAACATTACAATCTTGAAATATGTATTTTATGTTAGTCAAAATATAATCCAATTCTGCTGTACCTTCATTTGGATGCTTCCATGTCCATTTCCTTTTAACATTTTTCTTAAAAAATGAATTCATAATATAAAGTTTTTCTTTTTCTGCAAACTCCACAAGTCTATGTCCTCTCTCATTTCTATTACCATAACCAAAATTACCTACAGCAATTTCATCTTTCATTTGTCTACCAATTCTAGCATTAAAGTCTCCCATAACAATTTTAAAATGTTGTTTACTCTGATAAAAGCCTTTTGTATATTCATATAAAAATCTTCTACTACTTCATCACTATGAGAACTTGTTGGGACATAAACCTGAATAATCTGCATTTGGTATCTGTTATTAAGTTGTATAACTAATCTTGCAACTCTGTCCGATACACCATCAATCTCCATAATATTGTTCTTCCACTTTTTATTTATAATGAATCCTACTCCACTTGTATTTTCAATATGTGTGCCTTTATAATAGAGTATATTTCCACTTTTTAAATCAATTGTTTCTTCACCTTTTCTTCTAACTTCACAATGTCCAATAATGTCCCATTTAATATAAGATATATATATATATATATATATATATATATATATATATATATATATATATATATATATATATATATATATATATATATATATATATATATATATATATATATATATATATATATTACAAGCATAAAGCTAAAGTAATCAATGTATAATTAAAATTAAACCAAAACCAAAATTAAAACAGACCAGCCGAAATAATAATAAGAATAAAACATAACCAAATGTTTCACTGGTACAACCAGACTTCTCAAGTGTAAAGAACTACAAATACTACACTATATTATATATATATATATATATATATATATATATATATATATATATATATATATATATATATATATATATATATATATATATATATATATATATATAATATTAAACATTATCCACACATCCATTCACTTCCCATACACCCTTAATATTTAAAAAAACTGCTAAATAAGTTAATTACTTCAGAATAATAAATTTACAATAACAAATATTCTTTAATTCTTTTTCTGATTTCATTTCTCTCAAAGAAGACAACCTTGGCTCCATAAAAGTTAATAGTATGGCCTGCATCATTTATCAATAAAAATGTTATTGCAAATTGAAATTGAACTTTTTATAAATAGGTTTAAAATTTTAGGAAATTAGGAAAGACATTTTGTATTAATGTGAATAAAAGATATTTTGTGCTAATATGAATATGAACAAGCAGTTCTCTGTTTCGTTTTGTGCATGCATATGTGAGTGTGATGCATATATATATATTTTTTTCTGTTCATAGAAATTTATATATTTTTCAGTAGATTATTTGATAATATAATGTAAAATGAATTTATTTGTATAGGAATTACTTATTGTTTTCATCTCTAAACTTTATTTAGGTTTTAGATAAAGGAATTCTTTATATCATATCTGTTTTATAAAATTACCAGTAATTCTATATTTCTTTTGAATGGTTTTCATAAATCAAAAGTAATGTCTTAATGAAATCAGAGATGAAGATAATAATCCAAACTAATATTTAACAGGTGGGTCAAATATTAACTTCAGAGAGAGAATTGTAAATTAGAAGAAGCCAGGCATGAGAAAATGACAACTTGCAGATGATTTTTTTCCTCTGGTTTATAAAAAGGGCCAAGGAATATGAAAGGGGAACAACTCTGAACTGCACTTGCTAATTCAATATCTGGTCATTCCTCTGATCATTTTCTCTCTTGAGGGCAACAATTGACTTAACTTATTAAGAAGTGTAAAAATGTTATTTAAATATTAAGTAAGAATTCAATTATAAATAGTGTACAGTTCTCCCTCTCCAATATCAATTATGGCAAAATTAACTCATAATAAAAGATTTTGTATTCAGTACCTCAATTTTATATTTGTTTCTTTAAAGTTCATTTAAAGAAGACATTCCTGGAAAAGTATTGTATCCATTGCTTGCTAATAAAAGTCCAGGGAACAGATCATACTATAATATAAGGTTAGATGACTAATCAATATTTTTAACAGTATAATTTTATTTTTGATTGTGATTCAAACCTAAGAATGATAAAAGAAAAAGCATCTAGAACATTATTTTATTTGAATCTTTTTTCTCTCCTAAAAGAAACAAAGGATAAAACCAAGAAAAAGAAAAAAAAATGATTACATTTTAAAAAACTAAAATGTGAAACCAAGCCTCTGAATTTAAACCTGAGAAGAAAAGTATGTAGAATGTGAAAGTAACCTGCAGGACTCATTTTAAACCACTTTTCATTATCACAATCAATTTAGCTACATCTTGAATAAAGGAACTTTATGAGCATCTATAAAATATAAGTTTTCCCAGACAAGTAATCAAAATGGTAATTGATGTTTGTGGATAAGAATATCAAGTCTTCAGACTTAACTTCATAGGAATGCAAACCAAAGAGACAATCTGTAATGTTTATTATTTATTATTATTTTGCTTTATTTATTTGTGTAGTGTGTTTGATAGAGATTTAACAGTTATATTTTTTTTTTAAAAAAAGAAAGAGAGAAATTATTTTAACCCATAACTTCCCACTAAAGTTAAAAAAAAAGAATAAATAAAAATGTTAATGTGTAATAATGAGGAAGTATAAATGCTTATGTATTTGTAAAAAAAAAAAGAGAAAATATTTTTTTATTATCAAAATAATATGCTTAATATTGGATGAATGTAAAGTCATTGAATGGTGATGTGAATGGTCATTGCTATGCTATATGTTGATTTGTTCTGTTATAATTATAATGAATGGATGGGTATTGCCATGTGCTTGACTTATTAAATTAAGATGGTTCTTGGGTTTGGTTCGTGATCAGTCAGACTTTGTCATTTGCATCAAGACTATAATAACCCTATGTGTGTATATGTGAAGCTATAAATGCTTGTTATTACTTAGGTAGAGTTATCTTACCACCTCAAAAAGATAGATAGGAAATAACTATCTCATAATTTATTCACTATGTATGCAGTGGGACTTCGATGACCAGTTCCCAGCTCCATTTGGTTTTTTTTAAGTAGGGAATTATTGATAGAGATATTGATAGAGTTGTGGAAAATGTATTGCATGTCTATATAGAATAAATGTGTAGAGACTGTAGTTCCTCACATAGTTCTAGCCTCAGAAAAAGGCTTCTTTCTGGCCAATGCTGACATTTGAAGTTGTGAGGTATTTAATTTCCCTTACTGAGACATGGATATTTGCATTATGAAGTGTTTCATGGTGCTATAAAATATCTGGAAGGTTTTGCAAGACAGGATAAAATTTGCTGTGACAGGATTGTGGTTGTAGTAAGATGTGTGTGTGCGTTGATGTGGGGGATGACAAAGAGTTACTTTAATTTATAAGTTGACTGATCTGTGGTCAGAGTTTGTGAAGGATAATAAAATTGAACATCGCCAAACTGTGGAAACATACTGGCCTATCAAAATGTGTACAGTCACCAAAGTAAAAAGTGTTGAATATTTGGCATGCATGAATGTAAAATTATGGTGGTGTATTAAAACTCATTTTTTCGACCGATTAGAGATTTTACATATCACATCATCTTTTCATAGTAAATATAAGAGATATTATTTACTGTTGAAATAATTAAATTAATTATTATTGTAAAGATGTTATTGCTTGTTGGAATAGTTCAATTTATAATTGTTGTAATGTAAGGGGGGGCAGAAGTTTATAGGCTCTATGCAAAGATATAAGAAAATTTCTTATTATACTTAAATACGGAAGTCTGATTCCATGAGTAAGCATATTAATATTCAATTAAAGATGAGTCAAGAAAATGGTTTAAGTTTTAGGGAAATTTATCTAGTCTAAATTATTATTATTATTATTATTATTATTATTATTATTATTATTATTATTATTATTATTATTATTATTATTATTATTATTATTATTATTATTATTATTATTATTATTATTATTATTATTATTATTATTATTATTATTATTATTATTATTATTATTATTATTATTATTATTATTATTTAGTTAAGGTAAATTTCAATAATATTTAAGATTGTATTGATATTATCTCTTTCTCTATCTATCTATCTATCTCTCTCTCTCTCTCTTATATATATATATATATATATATATATATATATATATATATATATATATATATATATATATATATGTGTGTGTGTGTGTGTGTGTGTGTGTGTGTTTTATTGTAATAAAGATTTGTTGTTGTTATGAATGTACATGTGTTTGATATTTCAAATATCTCCAGAATTTATATCCAGCACCTATATCTAAAAATAATACCAAACCACATTTAAATTTATGATTTGTCTTATACTGATTGATTCCATAGTTGATTTGCATAATTCATTTTTATGATTGATTTCCATATTTTTACTTACATAATTGATTTCCTTGATCGATTTCCATGATTGATGTCCATGGTTTATTTTCATAGTTTATTTTGGCAACATGTAATAGATTTAAAAGTACTAATTAAATTTGGCAAACAGATGATATGTAATAGATTAAGATTGCGATAAAATAGTCAATTTAGGTATATTAAATTTAAAATTTGGAGCATTGCAATATTATGAATATTGGGAGCAGACATAAAATCCCTTTCTTGCTTTTGGTATTTAATATGTTCCACTGGTAAACTCACATTAAAATTTAATTTAGCAAATTTAGGGATCATACCCATTGTAATGTAATCATTAATAATTGTACTTTGTTAGCAGATCAAGACCTTGAGAAAGAGCTTGAAAGTCAAGTAGCATAAATATTAAAATTCGGAAAATACTATTATAATAATGATAATGAATCTATAGTCGGTTGGAAGGCATATGAGTTTGTTTAAGGAAATAGGATTAAGAGTTATCAGTTGAGAATATATAAAGGAGAACATAACACAGACATTCAGTGTTATATAATCGTGACTATTGAAAGTGATAGATGCTGAGAACGAAAAATAAATTACTGGATTAAATGGGAAGGATTTATAAAATGTATTTATCCTACTTTTAATTAAATAATAATTTTATATTATAAACATAAGTTATGAGTTCTCCACATTGGTTAATATTTTTTTCTGGTCATGGATGTGTTAGAAATATATACAATAGTCCCATAGTTACTACTCGAGATCATGAATCTATATAAAGTTGTGGAAGAAAGTCATCTATATATTATTTAGTCAGTAATACGAATTTATCACGGAAGCATTTGCATAATTATTTCTAGGTTTGAAACCAAGACCATAATAAATACATAGGTAAAATTTAAAATCAATTGTACACAAAAAAATACCATTTAATATCTTCTTTTTTTGTTTTTGTTGCTTTTTTAGTCATTCTGGAGTATATTGAATTAATATGTATGCCAATTTTGGATGACAAATGTGTGCATGTATAAACTAATTGTAGTTAATTTTCTTGAAATGTCCCTTTATCCTAGCAACACTATAGAGAATCAATTGAAGGTGACACTGACTTCAAATGCTTAGGTAAAATTTACAGTGACTTGCATTCAAATGCTTGCTTGTTAAAACTTTGATTCCGTGCTCATGGATGGTAATTATTGGGTAGTCTAAGGCCAAGGAAACTAAATTCCCTAGATCTGAACTTTTTGTTTATTCTGCCATTTTTCAAACCAAATAGAATATTGTGATTATAACATATATATATATATATATATATATATATATATATATTTATATATATATATATATATATATATATATATATATATATATATATAACAGTAACAAAGTTTGTTTCTTTTGCCTAATGGTGATGGTCAATAATCATAATCTTGATTACTATAGTATCTAGTTTTAGTTTTGTCTTTCATGCTCTACTTACAACAATCCTACTATTATAACAATTGACGATCTTCAAAATATTAAATTTAAAAAAAAATGCATACACAAGTATATTTTACCGTCTTTTAAAAAAAATAAACAAATCAATAAATTATATCAAAATAATATAAAAAACATAGTTATAATAAAAACCCATTTAGTAATTCATTTGCCAATATTTTAATCATTGATATTACTAAATGAAAAATTTTAAAATAAAAGCAACATCTTTGTAAAAATATACACACACAAACACACACACACACACACATATATATATATAATACATATTTTGCGGGATGAACCCGCAAAATATGTATTTTATATATTTAACCCGTGCAAATCTTCGTTTTAACATATATATATATATATATATAAACCGTTAGTATCAAAGCCAAAACAAATATTTCTTTTTAATGTCAACAATGATAATTTGATAGAAAGGGTGTGTCTTTACAACCATATATATATATATATAGAAAGAGAGAGAGAATAAACATACTCACCTAATAGCAAGCTGAATTTATGACCAATAGCAAAGGTCTCCGCTGAATTGCCCACAAGATATATAAAGTCTTTTCCGACCATATTTTCTTTCAATCGTATGAAACATATACGAAAAGGGTTATCTCTTTCCATTAGTGCAAGACCTGCATAATTTTCATCAAAGAAGTTAAATGTGTTATTGCTGGGATAGAACTCAAATATCTGTGAATACGGTTTATATCCTATCAGCCGAACTTTTTCTGGTATATATGTTGTTGTGTTTAGTTTCATAAGGATACAAAATGGTTCATTTACTTTTAAGGCCGGTCTGTCAAACATGAGACTTTCAACGTCTGCATCTAATATAAAATATAGAAATAAATTTATTATATTTAATTTAATGTTATATAATATAAATTGACTTGAAAAAATCATATATGATTTTATGTTTTTAGCTCTGAAAACGTATGCCAAACTTAATAAATGTTGATAAACATGTCAGAAAGCTGATTCTGAATAGTAGTGTTTTGAAAAAAAAAAACAAGTAATGAGAATCAGAAAATATGTGATTGTAACTAAATTATTGAAACTGATTGCGGTTAATATTATTTATAGTTAAGCACATATATTCTATTCATTTTTACCTAGAAATTCAAGAATATGTTTGATTTGTCAATAGATAAATATGAAGGGCTGTATTCAAATACCATATTAATACTAACTTTTCTAGTAATATAAATCATACATGTTATTAAAAAATTATTATATAATAGTATAATATAGAAACAGGTGAGATTTTTAAATGGCAATAATGACATGTTCAAATTAGTGTGTGGATACCAGTATTATAAATAAAAGCATATAAATTGCTAATTATGATAAAAATATTTGATTTTTGGTGATTATTTAAAAATGCAATATTGTTATTTATTATTTATGTATATATTTTATAAACTGTTGAATAACATTTTCAATGTAATATTTTGTTAATATATAATTAGCATTATTTTACTTCAAATGTTTTAAAAAAGATATCAACAATTGTCATTATTAGAAATCTTCAATCACACTTGAAAAAAAAAAAAACTTTACTTTAAAAATAAAAAATGGGTTCACCATTAAAAAATTGAAGGGGATATCAATTGTACTTTATATATTCATTATCTTTTTTCTTCAAAATAATTAAATAAACCACTGGATTGAAACTCATTAGAAATGAAGGGGCAAATAAAATATATCACAGTCAAGCATGTCTGCAACCTCTTTTTCTTTATCGTGGCTCAGAAGTTTTTTTAAAAATAAGCAATTACTTGTCATATGTACTTACATTGCATATGGAGCTTAACATTCAAGATAGCTACCTAAAAATCTACAATTATAAACTTAATAACCATGTGGAAACAAATGGAATTAATCATTCAGTATAATAAATTCAATATTTAAATTTTAAGGCAGGAAATATTGCAAAATTATATACTCATGCATTGGATCTGATAAACCATCCTTAACATAATATTTCCTTCTAAATACAGCTTATGACAGAATACATCTGTCTTACAAGCATTTGCCTGGGTTGCGGTTTCGCTTTCCAGCCAGTGCTATGACACATGAAAAAAAAAAGTAAAAAAAGAAAATTACAAAAGAAGTTGGTCTTTTAAAGGGTAATGAACAGTCTAATTAATTTAAATTATAATGAGTATTATATAAATGTCACAAAATCAACATTTAGTATATGAAATTTGAAAATAAAGAGTGTAAATTTAAATTGCATGTGGGTTATTAGTAATTTCCATAATACGTTAGATTTGTCTTTAAAATTTTTACTATCAAAATTTGTACTATATATATATATATATATATATATATATATATATATATATATATATATATATATATATATATATATATATATATATATATATATATATAAACAAAAATGCAAGTTAAAAAACTTGCTAATATCCTCCAGGATATTGCCTCAATGGCATAAGTATACTATCCTCTCTCTTACTATATCAAACACTAAATCTATAGCATTCCTACTTCTTCAATAATAATTAATTAATTAAGATTATCGCAATAAATTCTTCTTCATCTCTTTATCTAAATGATATAGCTCAATTAATCTTAGGTTCTTTTAAAATAATTCTAGGCAATTATAATCTTTGTAATCAAGCATGATCAGGGATTTAATATCATT
Organism: Epiperipatus broadwayi; assembly: GCA_028023455.1. NCBI lineage: Eukaryota > Metazoa > Onychophora > Udeonychophora > Euonychophora > Peripatidae > Epiperipatus > Epiperipatus broadwayi. The sequence continues at coordinate 42,141 of JAQFVV010001636.1, read as the reverse complement.
CCTAACTACATCTGACTAATACTAATAATAAATAAATAAATAATAATAATAATAATAATAATAATAATAATAATAATAATAATAATAATAATAATAATAATAATAATAATAATAATAATAATAATAATAATAATATTCAATGTATAATTTAATCTTCTATTCTTTATATGGCATTTTAAATAAATATGCGGTAAAATCTTATAATCTGAGAGTATGTGGTAACCAAAATAATACTATAATTCTGTGTAAATATTTTATAGTTATTCTCTGACCATAATAATAATTGAACAATTGAAATTTCTTGAAGAAATCATATCAAGAAAATATTATAAGTCTTAAATAATAGTTTTATTTATGCTGTGCAAATATTAAATTTAACATTCAAATTATCTGTCATTATGTAACTTTAATGTGAAGAAATTGAGTCAACACCAATATTTATAAAACAAATTTAACAAATTTTATTAATAACTTGAACATTAAATTATAAACATTATTTACATCATTAATGAACCTTATCTAGTCACATTTTCTGTAGTTTCCAAAAATAATTTATATAAAACAAAATATGAGATATGAAACATTGTTTTATAAATTATCTATTGTTAAAATATTATTATAGTTTATTTTATTACATATGTATTAAGTTAATAAGATTAAAATATAAGATACAATTAATTAGTCTACTATTCATCTATTACTGGTACTTAATTCTTCTAAAAATAATTTAATATATTACATAGTCATTCCCAACTGAAGAACAACATGTATAAATTTATTTAATAACATAGTGATAAAATTAGACTACTTATTATTTATTAACTTCATATCATATAAAATGTATGTGATGGTGTATAACGTTGCTACAGAATAATATTCATAAAACTTATAATTATCTGTATCATTTTAACACAATTCGGTATTATTATATTACTTGTCAAAAATATGCATCATAAGTAAGTTTTAAAATACTTAACAATTAATCAATATTTTTACAAACCCATTTAAATTATTACTTATACATCTTCTTAAAAAATAATCAATTTAGAATATAAAAATATGTATGATTCTCCAGCTTATAAATTATTCTTTGATAATCATTTGCATTCGTGTCTATCCTCAATCCAAGCAAGACAACCTATCTTATAATTTTCAATAACAATTCCACACTTCCAAAATTATTCATTATTTCCGTTTTAAATACAATCCTATAAGATACAATATCAGAAATTTTGATAGTGAACATATGTGTAGGTATATGAAATAACTAAAGTTTTAATTCAATAATATTTCTATTAGATAGTCATCATGGTAACAATGTATAAGAAATGAGGTATGACTTATCTGTCTAATAACCTCCATCACAAAATATAATGTCCAGGCTATTTATTCAGCTCCATGGAACATTTAACTCCAACACAAAGAAAACACTGTCATAAATTATCTATACTTGCATAATCATCACCATTGATTATCCTTATTTCCATATTACTAAATCCTACATAAAACATCATCTTGGTTTTATTTAACTTATTTCTAAGACACTATCCTTTACACCTTCTTTAGAGATTTATCACTCTACATCACTAAAATTCTTACTATTTTTCCATAACAATAAATAAATTTGCATACAAATAACAGCCTAACTACTCAATAAGAAAGATTACTTCTTTTCTTTTAGAGCTCTTGAACTAAAATATAAATAATTACTATAGTTCTAATGCTTCAGTACTTTAATCATTTTAAAATAAATATTAACTTCAGTTATGATAGAATCATACAATTATATTAATTATACAATTATATTCCCATTAAATTAAAATATATTATTATATAAGATAAAAAGTATTAATATTTTTCTTAAAATAAATAAACTCATATAAGCTATGTGTATGCATCATGTTTTTTATGTACGTTCTCACACATCCACACACACACAAAAAAAATACATTATAAAAACATTTATATTTTTACAATTGTTACCATAAGTGATCTCCACTAGATAATCACTTAATTAACATTTCTGGTTCACGAACTAAATAAACATTACATATTATATCATTTATTCCACATTATCACACTTAAAATATTAAGTTTCTTTTAAAATTATTAAATATTTTTATAAGAATCTAAGCAATATGTTAGTAAGTAATTTAATATGTTATGTTTCTTTCCTACCTCTAACTTATGAATAAGCATTAATATTAAGATTAGTAAAATAAAATAGTTCAAAATCATATTTACAATCTCCATCAATCAAAGTTCATTAAACGAAAATGTTATTTTTATTCTCCTTCGGGAACACTCCCCATCACTCATGATCACACTTCTCCTGAGGCTAAAACCATGTATGCTCTGTTGGTTCCACTTTAAAACAAAATGTATGACAATTTTCCAACATAAAATACAGTAAGTCTACTTTTTTAGAATATGCAGATTAATTCCTAAATAACTATGAATTTGCTTTTAAAAGTTTTATAAAACAATAACAGTTCTTATTCTTCACTAAATAAAGTATTGAAAGTACTTTTAATATTATATAATGAAATAATTTCAAAGTTTTGCTACTTTTATCCAAATTTCACGATGGTTTATATTCTTTGATACAACAATAAAATTCATCATTCTTCAATACTTACAACATAGTTAATGACTTCCATAAATAATTTTAAATGTCTTTTGTATGGCCCACATACCTTAATTAATAATAAGTAAATTTTAGTTACTTTTTTCAGAATTTCTTTTCAATAAAATATAAAAACGATCCAATAATAATCTTAGTATTTTTTTACAATTTATTAAAATTATTATAATAGCTTTTTTTCTCTTAAAAAAACCATTAGATATTTCTTCATAAATACATATTTCGGCGTTTTCATAATAAGTTCTTCATCTAATTTAAAAGATTTTTTAAAAAGTTACATCTTATATTTAAAAAATACAGTCCTCTGAATATAGACATTTTTATATACTTCTTTACTTTTAATTTATTGTGAACTTTTATAAACCTCCTCTGTGAAGTCCGATTTGTAAATCTCAGTAGCAAATTAATAATACCAATTAATATATGCAAAATATATGCCTAATAGGAAGATAATAATTTGACTTTTTTATATATAAATTTAAGTTTAATGATGACATATTCATGCTTAATGTGATATAGAATTAAGTTTAATAAATTAGTTGATAGGGAATTACTTAGCTATAAGCACAGCATTTTTGTATAATACAATTTTATAATAACTTACTGTACTTTCTTTAAAGTAGAAATTAATATAATTGACTATTAATGGTACACGTAGTCAACAGAAGTAGTAGTAATGGTGATAACAGTAGTAGTACCTCAAGAATAACTGTGCTTCGATTTTTATCCCTGAACAAATTACTTTCTTGATTGGTTAACTAAACAATGCTCTGCTAGCTATTTCCAGACCTAGCCAACAACACAGCATTAAAATTAAAAATAAATAATGATTTATCTAATATTTATTATTTATTATATTATTCAATTTCCAGTTACTTTTCATATTTTATTTAAATTTATCAAACACTTCAAAATAACTTTTAAAATTATAACGTAATATTTATTATTACTTTTAAATTTTTTAAAACATAGTTATTCTTTAAAACAAAATAAAAATGTAATTTTACTTATTACATTCGTGTTTTAAATAAATAAAAACACGACTTAACATTTATATTAGTTAATTTATTTTTATCTCATGGTAGTCGATATAATAACAAACTTTATAATAAAACGTTAAAACAGTCTTACATTACTAAAAAACTCACAAGTATGTGTGTACCAATATCTATTTGTCACATGACTAACAACCCAGATGAAACGCTTATAACTTAGCTAAAAATAAATTAAATAATTCAATTTTTTTTAAAAAATATAGTTTTAAATAAAATAATATCATATAATAACTTTTAAAATAATAGTTTGATATTATAAAATCAAATATTCATTTCCTACCACAATGCTATTAATAAATAAATATTTTACATTTAATTATTAAATATTAATTTTTATTACTCAAATATATTATTTAACTTCAAGTTATTACTTTTTAAACTTTGCTTTAACCCTTTATTTACAAGACTTATTAATGCAGTATTTATTATAGCCAGTTTTAGCAACCATACAATATTATAATTTATCCTTAGTTAACTGTTTTTTTTTTTTTTAAAATATTAACACAATATTATACAGTAAATATTTTTATTTTCTTTAACTAGATTTTTTAATAGATCATATATATATATATATATATATATATATATATATATATATATATATATATATATATATATATATATATATATATTGTACCGAGATATATCAGGAAGGAGTGTGCTTTCTTCGGAGGTACACATAATTTCAAAAATAATATAAATTGATAAACGATTTGTGTAAATATTAATAAACATAAAAGATCTCGTAGGGTAAAATAAGAATAAATATTTTTTTTCTCATAGACAGGTTATCGTTAAAAGCATAAAATAAATAGTTTTATAATATATAATTTTGAATCGTATTTAAATAAAAACCTAAAGAATTAAAAATTGATTTAACTAAATTTGATTTAATTAAAATTTGATTTAACTAAATTGAAATTCGATTTAAGATTGCTTTAAGAAAAAAAAAAAAGGAAAAAGCAAGGTGGAATTCGTTTTGTCTTATAATCATAATAAAAAAGAAAAAAATATATGTAATTAAAGGAATGTAGTGAACAATGGGAGCTAATGACAAACATAAGAAATTTCCATTAAACGGCTAATTAGTGAAAATAACTTTAACAAAGAAATTGAAAATAACTTTAACAAAGAAATTGAAATAACTATAACAAAGAAAGTGAAATAAAGAAAGTGAAATAACTCTAGCAGAGAATACAAAGAAATTAAATGACCAATGCGAACACCAGAAAGTCAGCACGGACCATAACTGAAACACCAGAGGATTAGTTACGTATTGTAGATTGAATCCGCAAGATAAGGACCGTAAAATATAAAAAGGGCGAATTTTCTATTCATTCAAGCTTAATCATCTTTCTTATCATTCTTATTCATTCATTAATTATATTATTTTCATAGATAGAGAGTATACGTCTAAAGTAAAATGCTGCATTGTTAAACCCATCGTGTGAACAACCGGCCGAATCCTTCCATGCAATACCAACAGCAGACAGTTCAAATTTCGATCATGGTCGTGTAAAACAAGAAGGAGACGGAGTGTCCACGTGGAGCCCACAGGATCCCAATGACATCGGGAAAAGGATTGCAAAGAGTTAGCGCTAACTGACCGAATGAAATACTATCAGAAGCAACGCTCGGAACCGTGCATAAGGGAGAAAGCTAGGTAATGTTTATTTCAATTTCTAATTCACTAATAAAAGCCGTAATAATAAACTCTGAACTTTATGTTACGAACAATAACTACTAAGTGTCTTTAGCTCCATTACCCAGAGATTTTAGTGTGATTTCAATTATAAGTGTATGCGTATAATTATTTTCAAAATGTATTTATAATGTAAGATTTCAGTGTGATTTCAAATATCAGTGTGCATATAATTATTTTCAAAATGTATTTATAATGTAAGATTTCAGTGTGATTTCAAATAAGTGTGCGTATAATTATTTTCAAAATGTATTTATAATATGAGATTTTATTGTATTAAATATTATCTAAACTTGAATGAAAGTGTAGTTAATTATATTATAAGACCAAACGAAGTGTAATAGCGTAAATAGAGATTTCATGGGTTAGTAATTACTTAAATTAGATTTAAATTAAATAATTAAATAAAAGAAAAAGAGAAAGCGAGAAAATTAGCGCAGAGAAAGATTCTAAAATTGATTTTTAAGTAGGCGGAGTATATTTTATTGATTATTATAGCTGAGCTAGCGGGAGCGGGTACTAGATCGTATTGGTCAAGCAGACTTGTCGACAAGGTCGGCTGGCGCCCATAGGATTTTTTCCTTTAAATAAATAAAAAGTTTGATTGGCTAATATGTAATCTAGTAAACGAGTATAAATGTTATTGGCAAATGTTTTCCAATGATGTTGATTACTCTACCCGAGGTACTGACAGCCCTGTGATAGGATTTTGTGTAAGAGGGAGGTACAAAATTCTGATCGAGTCGTTATTATAAAAATTAAAACATTGTTATGGATTTATATAATTGATGTTTTTATAAAATTTACGAACGACGGTAACAAAGGGTAGGGCTAGGTATAAAATATATTGTAATGGAATGTACTTGCTGCATTCCATTTAAATTGAAGAAAGAAGGCCCCAAACATTGGGAAAGCCAAATATAATGGAATATATCTTTATATGATCTCAAATGAAAATAAACATATGAACTTTTGCAACAATAATCATTAGTTAACCAAGCCCCTAACTTTGATACACCAAATGTAATGAATAATTAAATGAACATATTATGCTGACCACATTGTGGCATCCAAATGTAATGGAACATACTTTTACTCCATTATACCAATCATCAGTTAACTGGGACTAACAGTTTGTGGTGCCAAATGTAATGGACAATATATCATAAAAACATATTATACCTCAAATGTAATGGAACGTCAATATATGAGAAGAAAATAATGCTTCAAACATTGGATGATAAACGTAATGGAATATATATAATCTAAATGAATCCAATTGTTGATAAAGCCTAATATAATAAATTGCATAAGTTAAATGAAGAAAGACAAAATTATCCCAGTTATATTTAAATAAATTGTTTATATGCCCTTCCAACTAGCTATACATGAAATAAATCTAAAATCATACAGAGCAATGAGATCTATCATTATAATTTATTTTCAAGGTTGATATGACTAACTAATCAAATATATATATATATATATATATATATATATATATATATATATATATATATATATATATATATATATATATATATATATATATATATCAGAAACAAAGGGAATTCTATTAAATCCAATATACACATCTATTATGTAAATTTATGTATATCTAAACATATCAATGAATAATAATATGTGTAAGTAACTTAAAGACTAAATAATAAGTGAAATACATAGTTATCCTCTATTAAATTGTGAATTCAATTAATTTCCTAATGACTTTGGCACTAAAAGAAAAATAAAAATAAAATATTAATACTCTTTCAAATAAATTACAAAGGCATTACTTATAAAACAAATAGTACATCCTTTATTTTTATATTATGGTTTAAATTTAGGTAATATCAATGTTTTAAATAAAAACCCAAATAATAAATATACAAATATACTTGCAATAAGTATATATATTAAATAGATAAAGACATATCTGTGCTTAACAAGTAGGTATTAATATAAATACAAATCCATATTTATATTTTTCAGATATTTAAAATAATAATAAAAAAAATATATAATATACAGCAAATATATATAATTTATTGTTTTGGTATGCATAAGAATCATTATATAAAGTTAAAAAAAATGGAAATAAATTAATAATAAAACAATTTTTATAATAAAAATTTGCGAATATAAATTTACTTATTAAAATATACATAACAACTCATATGCAACCCAAACTTATAAGCCATACTTTAAGATTTTAAATTACTTAAGTGTTAATTTTGACACCTGTTAAACGTTTATTGCTGTAAGAAAACAAGACGCTTGAATTGAATATTTATAAAACGTTATATTTTTATAATGAAAAATAAAAGTAAACAAAAATATTGAACTCAAAAATATATTTATATATCATTTATACATATAAAATTATTGACTACCTTTCAAAGTTCACCTGTTTAGTTTTCCTTCAAAAGTCAACTTATTTTATTGTTTTATTTCTTTATCCATTTAATATTAGAATGCATTCTAGTTAAAGTGAAGAAACTATCACATTAGAGAAAATTGTCCATTCTTGGATGTATGTATATTTTTATCCTTCTAAAATTTCTTTCCTTGGAAAGTAAATAAATAAATTGAAATGTTAAATCCAATATATTAATTCTAGTTACCTCCAGATTATTATTAGATTGACCATTATAGATTCCAGATAGCTATGTCAAATTTCGGCTTCAGACGCGATGAAATTCATGTATTGAAATTTGCCTAGTTTTTCTTTTTAAACTGCCTAGGAATAAATGAAAGAAAATGGTGCAGCCTCTTGGCTGTGATATATGTCTATTAGCCTGTCACGATTTATGTATTTACCATAGAAATCTATCTTATTCCAATATTCTTAAGAATGGTAATTTCAAAGAAAAAAAAAATACAACAAATTTTTATCCTTCAGTTGGTTTTATTACTATCTTAATAATAATGGCTTCTTTTTGTTGTTGCTGTTGTTCCACGTGCTAGCAAATGCTGTTTTTAAAACCATTGTTACACGTTTTATTTTAAACAATTAACATTAAAAAAAAAAAAAAATATCAAGTATATATATAAAAAATATTAAATTGAAAATTTATATGACAGCTTTAACAATATATATATATAATATTGCATTTTTTTAATAATCACCGCAAATAAAATAATTTTTTAATATAATCAACAATTTATATGTCTTTATTTATTTATAATAATTAAATATTCATAACGATGTACCATCAACATATAAATAAAATAATAACTTCAAACAATAACTATACCTAATAACCATAAACAATAATAATACTTCATATATAAACATCAACTCAAAGAGATTTTTTTAATAACAAATGACAATTTTTAAAATATAGATAGACTTATCGATATTTACAATATATATAGTACAAACAAGATTATGTGAAATAAGCTTCATATTGATATTATATTAAGTGTTAGGTTAACACTAGTTATCTGTGTTTCCCAAGAGATATTCTATTTAAAGGCCTCAGTGAGCCTCATTATAGATAATAAATTTGAGTAATTGATGATTGTGGTAGCAAGCATGATTCAAGATGAATAAAGTAGGTAAACCCTTATAGTGTAAATGGAATGAAGTCTTGAAAATTTTTTTTGATGTAATGTTCCTCAATCAATTTAACTAGCTTTGAAAGCATATCTATAATATAATTTGTTAATACAACAATATTTTATCAGTCAATTATTTTCTTATTTATTTGTCTAATTTTCATTGTAATTTTATATAACTCCTGTGGAAGACATAAACACCAATACATATATTTATTGTACACAATATATATATATATATATATATATATATATATATATATATATATATATATATATATATATATATATATATATATATATATATATATATATATATAAAGTTTGATATCTGTATTCGTTTCACAATATATGTAATATACAAATCAATATATATATATCGAAATACTGTACAATTTATATAAATTATATTATTTTAGAAGTACTTTCGACTATACACTTTGTAGTCTTTATCAACTATATAACGTTGAATAATCAAAACAAGACAAACCTTAACAATACCCATAGTTCAATTCAGATTTCGCACAATTCTGTTATCTTCACATTTGATGATTGGTGGTTCATTAACATTTGACAATTTCTTGAAATCAATGTAACCTCTTTTATTTTATGTTTATTATGTCAACGTTCAATTTGAATAATTTTCATAAATTTTGTAATCAAATTTAAATCCATATTGACAAGATTTATTATGACCAAATATAACAGATGATGAAGGTTTATTTACATCTGTTCCATATTGATTCTCTTTTTGAATTCTTTTATATAAAATCATACGTTCTTTTATTCTCTTCTCAAATGTACACTTAGATTCACCAATGTATTGTACGCCGCATCCACATATCAATCTATATATAATAGAATTTTGATTACATTTTGAATTTTAGAATTATTAAGCATTCTATTTATGTTATTTGTAGAGAAAAAAGCAATATGACACAAACCATTATAAATTTTCGTAATAAACTTGACCTGCTCATCTGATATAAATGGCATTGAAATCCATTTCATTTTGATATTTTTATTTTTAATTTTATTATAGTGTTGATTTTTTTTAAATCCTTTAATAATATTAGCAATTGCATTTTTATAATAACCAATTTTCAACAAGTCATTAACAAATAAATGTACATTTTTAATTTTATCACTAGAATATTTGCATAATTTTTCATTTCGAAATAAGAATGATTTCAATCCAGACAGATATGTGGATGATGTTTTTATTTGTGAAAAACAAGAATTAATAATCAATTTATTTAATGAATGAAATGAGATTAAGGATATAAAATGGGTTATAACTTAAGAGAAATACAATTCCATAAAATTCTTGGATATTCAAGTTACTCTTAATGATTACAGTTTCGATTATCTTATTTTAATTAAACCAATTGAAACTAGAGGTTTTATTCCATATGAATCACATGTACCTATGTGTCATAAGCTGTCTGGATTGAAATCATTCTTATTTCGAAATGAAAAATTATGCAAATATTCTAGTGATAAAATTAAAAATGTACATTTATTTGTTAATGACTTGTTGAAAATTGGTTATTATAAAAATGCAATTGCTAATATTATTAAAGGATTTAAAAGAAATCAACACTATAATAAAATTAAAAATAAAAATATCAAAATGAAATGGATTTCAATGCCATTTATATCAGATGAGCAGGTCAAGTTTATTAGGAAAATTTATAATGGTTTGTGTCATATTGCTTTTTTATCTACAAATAACATAAATAGATTGCTTAATAATTCTAAAATTCAAAATTCAAAGTTTAATCAAAATTCTATTATATATAGATTGATATGTGGATGCGGCGTATAATACATTGGTGAATCTAAGTGTACATTTGAGAAGAGAATAAAAGAACATATGCTTTTATATAAAAGAATTCAAAAAGAGAATCAATATGGAACAGATGTAAACAAACCATCATCATCTGTTATATTTGATCATAATAAATCTTGTCAATATGGATTTAAATTTGATTATAAAATATGAAAATTATTCAAATTGAACGTTGTCATAATAAACGTAAAATAAAAGAGGCTATGTTGATTTCAAGAAATCATCAAATGTTAATGAATCGCCAGTCATCAAATGTTAAGATAACAGAATTGTGGGAAATCTGAATTGAACTATGGGTATTGTTAAGGGTTGTCTCGTTTTGATTATTCAACATTATATAGTTGATAAAGACTACAAAGTGTATAGTCGAAAGTACTTCTAAAAGTATATAATTTATATAAATTGTACTGTATTTTGATATATATATATATATATTGATTTGTATATATATATATATATATATATATACAGTACATATACACACACACACACATATATATATATATATATATATATGTGTGTGTGTGTGTGTGTGTGTGTGTGTGTATCTAAACAATAAAGATGTACCGGAAGATTGGAAGAATGCAGTAATACTATTAATATTTAAAAAAGGTGATAAAGAAGATATTAGAAATTACAGACCTATCAGCCTTTTATCAGTTTCATATAAAAAAATTACCAATATAATTACAACTCGTCTACAGAGAACTTTGGCTTTCCACCAACCAAGAGAACAAGCTGGATTTAAAAGTGGTTTTAGTACAATAGATCATATCCAGGTATTGAGAGAAGTCATAGAAAGGACAAATGAATATGAGTTGTCATTATATTTTGGATTTGTAGATTATGAAAGGCATTCGATTCTATACACATTTCTTTAGTGATTAAAGCACTGGATAATCAAGGTATAGATCCAGGATATTGTCATATTTTAAAGAATATTTATAAAAATGCAACAGCAACAATTAGATTACATAATGATACTGGAAAATCAACATTGAGAAAGGTGTAAGACAAGGTGACTCCATGTCTCCAAAACTCTTTACAGCAGTGCTGCAAGAAGTATTTTGTGGATTAAAATGGGGAACTAAAGGAGTGAAAGTAAATGGAGAGTATTTAAGTCATTTAGATTTCGCAGATGATGTAGTTGTTTTTGCAAATAATTCTTCAGATCTGCAGGAAATGTTGCAGGAGTTAGCAGATGAAAGTAGAAAAGTAGGATGAAAGATAAATGTTAAAAAGACTAAAGTAATATTTAATCGATTTGCTCAAAATATGAAAATAAAGATTAATTATGAAGAATTAGAAGAAGTTAACAGTTACAAATACCTTGGTCAGATTATTAATACAGATGGAAACATAATGGAAGAAATTAATCATAGAATTAAACTTGGTTGGAGTGCTTTTGGTAAAAGTAACTTGATACTAAAAGGAAATATGCCTATGTGTTTGAAAAGGATGGTCTTTAACAAATGTGTTTTACCAGTTCTTACTTATGGATCTGAGACTTGGACACTTAATAGAAGAGAAATACAGAGACTTCAGACCACTCAAAGGAGTATGGAGAGATGTATGTTGGGAGTAACAAGAAGCGATCGAAAAGGCAATGTATGGGTAAGACAACAAACAGGTGTTACTGACCTTATTGAAAAAATTAAAAGATTGAAATGGAATTGGGCTGGACATATTGCTAGAAGAGATGATAATAGATGGACAATTGAAATTTTAAACTGGATTCCAAGAGATTGTAAAAGACCCAGAAAGAGACCACATGTGAGATGGATGGATGAAATAAGAAAATGTGCAGGAGTGTTGTGGAGAAGAGTAGCTAAAGATCGGAGAAGATGGATTAAACTTGGTGAGACCTTCATCCTGCAGTGGATTGTTAATGGCTTATGACATATATATATATCTTCTGAATGGGTACAAGTAATTAAATTGTATTGTATTGTATCAATAGTGAATAACTGCCTTTAACTAAAAAAAATGAAATAGCACTAAAATTTTGAATTTTTTCAGTTAATGGTCTAACACCTTATATGTGAGTTGATTATGCATTTAGGTTGGAAATTTATTTACACATGTTGTATTATTATTATTATTATTATTATTATTATTATTATTATTATTATTATTATTATTATTATTATTATTATTATTATTATTATTATTATTATTATTATTATTATTATTATTATTATTATTATTATTATTATTATTATTATTATTATTATTATTATTATTATTATTATTATTATTATTATTATTATTATTATTATTATTATATTTGATGAAGTATTTAATGCAAGGTATGGGGGTGTATTATTACAGGAATTGTTGATAAGCCAGTTAAGTTCATGCAAAGATCTTTTATTTATGTTTAGAATAATGGGTGGTATTTGTTTAAATGGTTTCTGATCTATTATATATTGGCACACCCATCCATGTGTAGATATTATAATCAGTGAAATATGTTTAATCCATAGCCATATCAGTCATAATTTAGTCAAAATAATTAATTTAATATTCATATAGCAGCATATGTGTATGTATGTATGTATGTCTGTATCATCTTCTCATTTCATTTTCATATTTTAGTTACAGTATAAAATAGTATATTTATAATAAAATATTTAAATTACAGTAAATATCTTTAATAATTTTGCAAGTATATATTTTTGCGTGATTAATAGTTATCTGGATTGGTAAATTATTTAACAAATTAAATTCTGCTATCAACCATTTTTATTTAATAGTCAATTAATATTCATTTGTTTTAAAATAGTAAAAAAAGGTATTTTTTCTATTTTTTATTTAGTTTGATTTAATTTAAAAAATAAAAATGATTTTTTTTTTCAAGAAAAGATTTCTTAAATATCTTCTCACCATTAATTGAGTGCAAATGGGGAGTTAATCTTTGGAGAGTCAGATGACCTCTTAATTGATGTATATATTAAACTGATAATCAATAATAAAAATTGCTCATTATTGTCGTTGTTTCAACAATTCCTTTGTACATTCTGTTATTGGCATTTTTAATCTTTTCCGAAATCAAGTCAGTTTAACATCCAAAGTGAATTTTAAACATTAGTCTCTTTATAAATGTCATTATAGGAATGTTATCTGTCATACAGTTTTAAGCAAGGATGAGAGGCTAAATGATAAAAAAGGTCTATACTTCTTCATATTCCTGTACTAAGTTAAACATTAAATTAACATGATCATATTATATATTTGTTACTCTTAAAATGTATTTCTATGCTGATGCTTATATTCTACTTTGTTTGCTTATGTTTTATCCTATTATAATGATAGTAAATAATTCAATCTGCTAAAGGCACGATTAGATTAGGAATAAAAATAAAGTAAAATGCCATTTTCTGAGATCTTATTTTCTTTGTACACTAAGTGCAGGTTTTTTATGGGAATGGTTCAATATTAAAATAATTACAAAGTAGTTCCATCTTTGCTTATTTGCTTAGTCTGCTAATGGTAGGGCTGTTATGTAAACCTACTAGTGTTATAGCATTTTTTTATGTTTCTCTTTGCATTTGAATCCTTTAATTTAAATAAGCTTAAATTGAATCACAGAATAATTATGAGGGTTATTTTTCTCTGAGACATATGCATACCATGATCAACATACAGATAAATGATAAATTATTATTGCAATAGGATTTACAGAAAAGTATTTGGATAAAAGTGGGTAAACAGGGAGAAAAAGCTCAGATCATTCCATACATTTTGCCTTGTTATAAAGGCATTTAAATGAAATTTATTTCTATTGATAATTTTGTTTTTATTTGTGTTTATTTCCTTTTATGATTTTATAAAAAGTTTAACTGCCATATGGATTTCAATAAACTTAATATTTACATTTAAAGTATAATGTACTGCTGTGCACTATTGTTTAGCCTTCTTTATTAACCAAGGACAAACCACATTCCTGAGAGAAAAAGTAGGCTGAGCTAGTAAGATACTACACTTTATTGGGATACAAGATTATATGATGGTGCATTTAATTTTCCATGAATCTTGATTAATAAAATAATAAAAGGAGAGATCATAATTCTTTCTGAATTGAGTGGTCATATTCCTTGGAGGAGGGAGCAATCTTTTACCAAGGTGGTGTGCAAATATACTAGAAATGAACCTTTCAAAGGTATTATTATTGCAAATTCTAACATATAATGTTCATCAAGATCTTTATTGGAAATTCATTATCAAGAATGTGCATTTCCATGCTCAATGTTCATTAGAGGGTTTGTGACTGCTACAATATGTGGGCTGTTATACTGGAAATCATTTCATCATGGATTCAATAACATTTATGCTTTTCTGAATGTGAAAAACATGAGCAGAATGGAGACTTAGACCATTGCTGATATCAGGATGCTTAGATGTTTTGTGAAAATGACAATTACTTTTTTTCACCATATAGGCTTGTTACATAGTGAATATTTAAGGATATGAATGATTTTTCAAATTGTATAGTAGGTGAGTAATAAGATATTTTTGCAACAAGAATCTGGTAATGGAGAGAAACTTCCTAGTATATTGAGAGGTTGATTTTGGTAAGACAGCTAGTAATGCTTTTCACAACTTCCTTATTTTTTTCTGCATCATATGATTTATTCCAATGTTCCCATTTGGAAAGAGAAACCATGAAATATGGTCAGCTTACCATGGTAAGCTTGTGATATTGTTTCCTTACATAGATAAACCAAGTGGCAGTTTTGTTTTTGTTAAACTTCAAATTAAATGTAGTAATGTAATTGTCAATATTTTTTAAGGATTTAGATATGCATGTTTGAGATATTCAAAACAATGTTGTCCTGTATATGGGTTATGGGTGACACATATAAAGTGGTACATGATTTTTGAAGGCCTGAAATTTTTTGCTACATTTCCATTAGATAAGAATTGATGTGTATTTATATAGTAGTGTGTTGAGAGATGATCCTAAAGGAATGTATTTACTTAGGACCAATGAGGCAGGAATCAACCTATAAGTCTTATATGTAATTCATATCTAATCAGTAAGTTAGTTATTGTTTATATCAGCATATGAGGTACAGACAAATCTTTAAAGATGTGAATTAAGTTGTTAACATGAAACAAATAAGAGGTAGCCTGTATATCTATGTGGATGGTCATAAGTGCATATTTTTTGTTTTCAAAATGAGTCCATGATTTTTAAAACATAAGTAATGTTTGTCATGTATATATTCATTTATTTGCATATTACATGAGTGATAATAAAAAGAGTATGTGTAGTTCTATTTTCTACTTTATTTTTTAATGAAGGTTTATATCCAAATGTCATATGGATATTGGCCACAGAGTTCATAAAATAAACAATGGTGCTGATTTTTGTTGAATGGTACTAATGCAATTGAGTGCAGCCCTTGCATATTGTAGAGCCTTTGTGATACACATATACCTTGCTTAGAATATGTTATTTGTGCAAAGATTTGCAAAATGCTCATTATCAATTTGTACCCACCATTTTGATTTACAATTATTTATTCAAATAATCTTAAAACAATCTTTATAAAATGTATTGGTGACCATTTTATCAAAATAATTGTGTCATAAGATCATAAATAATGCTACTTTATACAAAAAGTAAAATAACTTTCAAATTGACACTGTGCAGTACAGAGTTTTTCTTAATTCACAATGCAGTACATAATATTAGTGTTGTATACAATATTTTGATTATAAAGTTAAAATATGATTAATAACAGTACATTAGTTTATTTAATTTCATCCAGCATTTATGCAAAACAGTAAGTTCAATAATGATATAACCAAAATAAAGATTTTCATTATTAATAAATACAATGCCACCAAAAAAATGTTTCATTCAGCATCATAATCAAAATCATATTTTATTGGCATTTATCATCCAAACACATTAATGGCTTTTTGTTCAAAAATTGTACAATGTCTGTACACACTTTTATGAATTAAAAAAATTACATGTAGTTTGCTTACACCCAAAATAACATTCATTGTATGGTATGTTAGTTATTGAAATTGTTATTTTGAAAATTATTTC
This sequence comes from Epiperipatus broadwayi, assembly GCA_028023455.1. Taxonomy (NCBI): domain Eukaryota; kingdom Metazoa; phylum Onychophora; class Udeonychophora; order Euonychophora; family Peripatidae; genus Epiperipatus; species Epiperipatus broadwayi. The sequence continues at coordinate 25,263 of JAQFVV010001636.1, read as the reverse complement.
ATTATAGTTAAAATTGTTTGATCAAATAATAATAATAATAATAATAATAATAATAATAATAATAATAATAATAATAATAATAATAATAATAATAATAATAAAAATAATAGTAATAATAATAACAACATTAACAACAACAACAATAATAATAATAATAATAATAATAATAATAATAATAATAATAATAATAATAATAATAACAACAACAACAACAACAACAATAATAATAATAATAATAATAATAATAATAATAATAATAATAATAATAATAATAATAATAATAATAATAATAATAATAATAATAATAATAATAATAATAATAATAATAATAATAATAATAATTTATTCTCTATAAAATTGTTTAAAATGTATTGTCTACTGAACATAATACAATGCACTGCTCCATGACAAAAAAATCACAGCTAACATACATATTTATATAATATATATAGGGATTTTTATTTAGATCTGCATATTACATACTTTTAAAAAAATCTTGAATACTTATTACAATGTGAAAACATAGAATGCTTTAAATACATTACTTTTTTTAAATAAGTAATTGTAATTTTTAAAGAATGTGACGTTATTGATAAAAAAATGCCTTTATGATCAATTAAATAAGTTGTTATTAAACATTATTTTTAAATTTTAAGTAATTTTATTTAAGTAATATAATATAGTATTAAAGATAAAAAAAGTAAAAAAAATAAAATTTCAGTATGTGGTTTTTTTTCAGCACAAATAAAAATAATTGTGTGGTAAAACAAAAAAAGTATGGTACTAGTATCAATGGTTGGACAGGTTGGTGGAAGATGCTCTTTCTAGTCAAAAACATTGAAATATAACATTACCTGACTGTGACATATTATTAAATATTGTGTTTGAACTTTATTTTTTTATTAAATAAATAAAATAAATATTAAAGAATGTCTTTTTTCTATCATTTTTGTGTTATATTACATGTCCTCTTTTTATCTTAATTTTTGTTTAATTACAGAAATAAATGAAATAGTAAAGAACGTCTTTTGTCTTACTTTTTTTTAAAAAAAAAATTATAAAAACCCATTAAATATCATGATTTTTATCTCAATTTTCTTTTTATTAAATAAACAAAATAAATAGTTTTGACATATTATTAAAAAAAAGACATTTTTAAAAAAGTATATAGTAAACAATATACTATAGTTTACTTTCTTTTTATTTTAATCGCCATATTTTTTTTTTTTCGGGAGAAAATAGAAACATCTTTTTTAAAAAAAAATGTCTACCTGGCCCTATCATTTTTGACTTTTTTATTAAAGAACTAATTAAATATTGTGTTTTCATCTTAAATTTTGTTTTATACAAGAAATAAAATAAATAGTAAAGAATGGCAACCCTAAAAGTAGTAAAGAATGGCTTTTTCTTCCTTTTTTTTTAAAAAAAAAATATTATTAAAGAACTGACATTTTTTTAAAAAAGTATATAGTAAACTATTTACTAGAGTTTACTTTTTTTTTTAATAACCATGGGTTTTTTTGGACAAAATATAAACATATTTTTTAAAAATTTATTTTCTATTTCCTTTTTTAATTGATATATTTACTTTTTTCACTTTTAATCGCCTTACTTTAAAAAGTAAGTTTGTGAACTTAATATTAAAAATGAAACAACTATTATCAATCGAAAATAGTTGATGGCAGTATTCATCATTTTGGTGGTCTGTCAAAGATCTTGCAGATAATATCACTATCAAATAAATCAGTTTACAAACAAACTTTGACTAATTTTACATCATTCAAAATAAATATTTTAAAAAATGTGACTCATTCTTAATTTTTTTACATAATAGTACATAATTCAAATACAAAAGAAAAAATGATTTAATAATATAAAAAAGTTGTGCTGAATTCAGATATGTACACATTCAATTTATATGATAGGCAAGGTTCAATAGTGGTCATTTGAAAAGTAAGAACAGGGCACTTGAACTGATTGTGAATTGTGAGAAATTAGCAGAACACTCTGCAGGTCATTACACCTTGCCTCAGAAATGATATATTTAGCTGTTTTTGATTTATAAACAGCACCATACAGTGAATTGTACCATCAATGATACGAGTACCACAATTATTAACTGCTATTTTACTTCCACTTTCTTATCCCTTTTACAGTACATTTTGACAGTTAAGCATCGAATATTTTTCTATCATGACAGTTTAAATTTTCAATTACAATCATGATCCACCTAATATGACCACAAAAATCAATAAAATATCTTAATTTGGAAACAAATAGATGTATTAATTCAATTGAAAATAGAAAAAAATATTACATTGTATGTTCTTCTATGTTTTTTATAGATCCTTCCAATAGCCATTATTTTTAAAAACCAAGTCAACATAGAACAAAGATATTAAAACATCATAGGTGTATTAAAACTTTCCAAAATCATGAAAGCATAGCATCTCAGAAAATGAACATCCAGAAAGTAAGCCAATCTAAAGTTTTTCTTTAGGTTATCTTCCATCTTTTGTTACATTTCTCTAAAAATTCAATATCATAAAATTATTTAAGAGCATCAATCAACCCTAGACATTTATTATTTAGAAAATTAAATTATTATTAATAAATGGATCATCAGAAATCACAACATTATTATAAGTGTGCTTTACATAGATTTAATGTGTGCATATACACATATTTAATTTCAAACTTACATAATACACATAGCATAGTGTACCCAAGCACAAAATGCATGTTAAGACTATTGTAATTACTATATATGTTGGATTAAGTTCTTTGTTAACAGTTTATCATGTAATTTTTAGCTGGATGAAAAAAGCCATTTTTTTTCTCACAAGAAACTTATAATTATTTGATATCTATGAAATATGATCACTTTTGGGGCACTAATTGCCTTCACTATGAAGGGTAAAGATATATGTATTTTGCAAGTATCCATAAGCATGCAGCTGTTGAATGACTAAGATGTGAGAAACAAATATAAGAATACTATGAAGTCCTGATTTAAATGTACTGGCAATTGTAGAAAATTTCATTGTTCATTCAATGATAGATAAGAAGCATACATTTCATGTTTCCAAACGAGATCTGAAGATGGTTTGAAAGCATTATGGATTTGCAATTTTTCCTTAAGTTGTAGGTATAATGGATGTATCATGTTATGCCCAATGCTAATTATTACCTACAATGTTAACTGCCATAAAAATTCTAACAATGGAAAAATAGTGTAGAGTTCATTGACTGCATACTCAGGTACATGTGTGCTGTTTGATAAGTTAAATTTTCTTATTCTTGATAGCTATGTGATGCTTAAGATTGTTCTATGCTTTGTTATATGTTTTAATAAGGTTTTTAATATATGTATGATTGTCAATGGCATGATTGCTGATTGTAATTCCTTTGTGCAGCTCACCTGCCATGATTAACAATATTAGAGTGGTAGGAGTTTTGTGTAATATGGTTAATGTTGAAAAATAATTTATTGGTGTAAGAATATATGTTCAGATAAAATTAAGTGAAATGTCTTGGAATTTTTAGAACATTAAATCGATTTATGAATACATAATCTAAAATATATTAGTGGAGAGGACTATTTTTATAGTTATTTGAAAGCAAAGAAATCTGACTACATTACATCCAAATCAAGTTAAATAACTTATTCATATTTCTCTGAGAAGAAAGGGCAGGGTGGATGGCTGATTTGGTGATGGGCATGAGAAAGTAGAAGCATAGTTTTATGAGAGATGCATGATAAGTTGTTATACAATGAAATTCAGTTTGGTAAAAGAAATACATGATTGTTTAAGAATGACTTTGTGATTTGGTGTCCCCATTAAGGGTATCACACTGTAGCTCATATTAAAATTGTCTATAAGAATGAAGGGATTAAACTGTAATGAAAGAAGATAATTAATATTATAATATTATTGTAGTGACTTTGGTGGAAGTAAATGGTCATATTGAGATTGATGTTTTAATGCTGGTGATGATGATGATTTTATAATTGTTATTAATATTACTGTTACCACCATTATTATTATTATTATTATTATTATTATTATTATTATTATTATTATTATTATTATTATTATCTTCATCATCATCATCATCATCATCATCATCATCATCATCATCATCATTATTATTATTATTATTATTATTATTATTATTATTATTATTATTATTATTATTATTATTATTATTATTATTATTATTATTATTATTATTATTATTATTATTATTATGTTTCAAAATAGAACTTTATTCAGATTAAAATAACAAGGTTATCCTAAAACTGTGTTTATATATGCATCTACATTGGTGTTAATGAGTGTTATGAATACTGTGACTAAATAAATATTTTATGAGATTTTTACAGATATAATCTGGCTAAGGAAATGGATTGTCTGGAATAAATTATATTACAAAATTGAGATTGCTTTAGTTAGAGTTTGTTAGTACATTAATTTCGTTTAAATTCTTTCACAACATTGTATTATTTGGTACCTTTGGATATAAGTAATACACATGAATAAATTACATATTTTATTTAAAGATATGTTTTTAACAGTTTGAGACTTTTAAAGTTATTGATTTTGTGAACTGACATATTATTCTGCTGACAACATTGTGTATATTAATTATTGTTTTTGTGACGTCCATTTTTTAGTATTCTTTATTTCTAAATACAATAATCATAAACTTCATAAGGTCCTGAATATAATGTTGATTAGTTATATTAAATCTCTATTTGAGTGTTTTTATTCTGCTTTTGCATTTGTGTGAATTTTGATCAACCGTTTTTTAAAAGGTGTTAGAATTGAAAAATGGTAAAACATTATCTGATTAGAAATATAATATTTTTCTTATAAATGAACAACTATTGTAAAATATATGGGTTTGCTTTTTATTGTCTCATTTTAATTGTGTTAATTTGTTGTATAATTTTGATATATGTCATTTTGTATCATTGCCAGAAGCAAACGTTTATTGTATATACAAGAATAAATAGAGTATAAAAATTGTTGCATGGGCTATAGGGATGAATGGTCTGTGGTATGTGGTAAGGATATTCTGCAGGTAGATGTTCAGGTTGTCTGTGTATGTTTAATTATTTTATGTTGGATGTCTAATTCAAGGCAATTTGAATAATGTGTTGCTAAGCTTTTTTTTGAAGTTCATAGTGTGAAAAATGGATCTATTTCAGTGATCAGGTATCTGTATTTTAGGAATGATGATGATATGACATATAAATTTAATGTAAGGAAGAAATAAAAAAATGAGTTTGATGTGCCATTTTTTTTAAGAATTTAAGCATCTGCAATTTGTTGATTCGAAGCATTTAGGTGGAAATATATTGTTCCCTGCCTGGGTATTCCAGAATATAGATCTACCAATGTTAATACTTTGTAATTGTTTGCAGTGATATTTGAGTATATGTGATTCTAAACTGGTTGATAATATATGATTGGTAGTAGTATGAATGTGGATGGTTGTTGGTAGGTATTATTTGTAATATACATTTACTTTTGGGGAAAGTTTGAGGATGGCTATGTAATGTTTGCATTCTTATATATATATATATATATCCACAGATGGCGTTTTTGGTAGAATGCCCATCAAGCGTATGTTTTGTTTACATAAACGTCAGAGTAGTTAGTATTCACTATCTCTAACTATAATTCCACTTTCAGATCATGATTTCAAGCTATTTGCTATCGTAAGTGAAAGACAGGAATAAAGAAACTAGATCTAAATACAAACTCTGAGCGTTTATGAAACAATTTCTATTCAGCTTGCAAGCATGAATTTTTTAGACATGTAATGTCTTCAAACTCAGCATAGCAAACCAGATAGCTATATGGGTCTGATCTCAGTTCAGCATCACCACATAGTAGAAGCCTCTGCAATCTATATCATTGCAAGAAAGACCTCAAAGGTACATTTATGATAAACAAAAATGCAAGTTAAAAAACTTGCTAATGCTTGTATTTATGTCCACAGATGGCATTCTACCAAAAACGCCCATCAAGCGTATGTTTTGTTTACATAAACGTCAGAGTAGTTAGTATTCACTATCTCTAACTATAATTCCACTTTCAGATCATGATTTCAAGCTATTTGCTATCGTCAGTGAAAGACAGGAATAAAGAAACTAGATCTAAATACAAACTCTGAGCGTTTATGAAACAATTTCTATTCAGCTTGCAAACATGAATTTTTTAGACACGTAATGTCTTCAAACTCAGCATAGCAAACCAGATAGCTATATGTGTCTGATCTCAGTTCAGCATCACCACATAGTAGAAGCCTCTGCAATCTATATCATTGCAAGAAAGACCTCAAAGGTACATTTATGATAAACAAAAATGCAAGTTAAAAAACTTGCATTTTTGCTAATGCTTGTATTTATGTCCACAGATGGCGTTCTACCAAAAACGCCCATCTGTAGAATGCCATCTGTGGACATAAATACAAGTGTTAGCAAGTTTTTTAACTTGCATTTTTGTTTATCATAAATGTACCTTTGAGGTCTTTCTTGCAATGATATAGATTGCAGAGGCTTCTACTATGTGGTGATGCTGAACTGAGATCAGGACCCATATAGCTATCTGGTTTGCTATGCTGAGTTTGAAGACATTACGTGTCTAAAAATTTATGCTTGCAAGCTGAATAGAAAGTGTTTCATAAGCGCTCAGAGTTTGTATTTTAGATCTAGCTTTATTCCTGTCTTTCACTGACGATAGCAAATAGCTTGAAATCATGATCTGAAAGTGGAATTATAGTTAGAGATAGTGAATACTAACTACTCTGATGTTTATGTAAACAAAACATACGCTTGATGGGCGTTTTTGGTAGAACGCCATCTGTGGACATAAATACAAGCGTTAGCAAGTTTTTTAACTTGCATTTTTGTTTATCATATATATATATATATATATTGTAGCGGAACGTAAAACCCTTTAGGATGGTACACCCAGATCCTTCTCTACTTACAGGTCCTATTACTACTCTGGGTTCTAACTCAGTGTAGACATTTGCCTTTAACTCTGCTCAAGAATGGATTTAAATAGGATGGCAATAATATGACCTTTATATAGATCCTTAATGGCTATTGCAAATAATATATTAAAAATCTGTATACATGTATAATAGATATTCTGGTGAGTGAAGTATGAATGATACTTAATAATCTAGAGACCAGAGAAACAAAGATTTTAACTTTAAACAACAAATATTTATTAAGAAAACAGGGTTAAATTTATAATATTTATGAATTAATAAAATATATACATGGATATAATAAAATATTGATTTATCTTTACTACAATAAAACTAGCTGTGATTTAAATATTAAGATATCAATTTAAATAAAAAATATAAAATTATAGTGCATAATGAACAATAACATATCAATTATTTTAAATATGAAATTATATTACTAGATGTACAATTATCATTTCGTTTATGTCCTTTAAATGTATCTCAAGGTTATGTCCATGAAGTGCTAATTTGTGTTTTGTACAGTTCATTCATAAACCAGTTATTCATGCAAACAATAAAATGTATTTATATAAAATTACTTATTAATTAGTTTGATTTTAGTATATTAATTGTCTAATAGATGTAATTATTTAAAATCTTAACTTTTGTCTTTAAGTCATTGTCCAGTTTAATTTAAGCATTCAATTACACTAATATTTTATATACAAACATATATAATATATCTATGTATACATTGAGTTGTGTATTTGTATTTTTCTCTCCTTATAAAAATCTATCAAATGGGTTCTTTTTAAAAAAATATTTGCTACAAATGAATAAAAGGGTGAGAAATATGTATAACTCAACTCTCAGTATACATTTAAAACAAAATATTTAAAGCATAAAATTAAATAAAATTTTGGAATTCCTGGAAATAATAGCAAGTTAAATTTTCCAGAGCAGCTTCTGTATTCTTAGCAGATAATGTCTTTTTTATTCACATATATCAAATCATGTTAAACATTTCAAACATTATCAATTCACATGACAAAATCGAATTATTGGGCATTTGATTTTATAGCCACCGCTTCATTCCAATTCCATCTCCAGATCATTCCACGCTGATTTAAACATTAAGTATACCAATGAATATTATCCTCCATCACCTTTAGATGACACCAAGGAGATAGAAAGATCCCCTGACACTTAATTAACAAAATTGCATCATTAGATATTATTTATACACGTATAAATTGTTAAATATAAATCTTTTTCCAAGGCTTGCATTATAATATAAAACAAACGCTATTTCTATGCAGTTTATATATATATATATATATATGGCTGCAGAAAGGAGTTTGCTATTAACTGAAAGTTTTTTTAGTTAGAGGAACCGAGCAGTGCAAATTCCTAATGTCCACTCCATACGTTCTTGTCGTTGCAGCTGTTATTACTATGTGATTATTCATATAGTATACGAACATGGATGGGCTGCTCACCAACACACATTAGCCAGCATAGTGAGTTTATTGGATTTTTACCTCTTAGTTTAAGATAAATAAACACCATGGTATTTCTTCTCAGTGTCTGATAAAGCAGAATGAATGTTTGTGTAAATGATAAATATTTTTTCCAATACATATATACAATTATGACAAACAAAAATAAAGCATGGCCCTTATTCCCAGGAGGCTGTAATGTCATCAACCAAGGCAGCAGTTGGTGGCTGAAGTCAGGGGGTGCTAAGAATCCCCTGATTGCGGACCCAGTCTGCCATTTGATGATGACTTTTTATTTAGGTACTTACAACTGCAGATCACTTTCAAGTGAAGGAAGATTTCAAGAATTAGAAGAAGAACTGTCTTATATTAAATGGGACATTATTGGACTTTGTGAAGTTAGAAGAAAAGGTGAAGAAACAATTGATTTAAAAAGTGGACATATACTCTATTATAAAGGCACACATATTGGAAATACAAGTGGAGTAGGATTCATTATAAATAAAAAGTGGAAGAACAATTTTGTGGAGATTGATGGTGTATCGGACAGAGTGGCAAGATTAGTTATACAACTTAATAGCAGATACCAAATGCAGATAATTCAGGTTTATGCCCCAACAAGTTCTCATAGTGATGAAGTAGTAGAAGATTTTTATATGGATGTACAAAAGGCTTTTGATCAGAGTAAACAACATTTTAAAATTGTTATAGGAGACTTTAATGCTAGAATTGGTAGACAAATGAAAGATGAAATTGCTGTAGGTAATTTTGGTTATGGTAATAGAAATGAGAGAGGACATAGACTTGTGGAGTTTGCAGAAAAAGAAAAACTTTATATTATGAATTCTTTTTTTGAGAAAAATGTTAAAAGGAAATGGACATGGAAGCATCCAAATGAAGGTACAGCAGAATTGGATTATATTTTGACTAACAGAAAATACATATTTCAAGATTGTAATGTTCTTAATAAATTTAACACAGGAAGTGATCATCGATTAGTAAGGTGTAAGTTATGTGTTAATGTAAAACTAGAGAGACAAAAATTATTAAGAAAAACAATATTTACAGTTGATATTCCTAATCTTCAGAAACATTCTAATGAATTTAAATTAGAACTTACAAATAGGTTTCAAGTGTTAGGAGATTTTGAACATGATTCAGATTTGAATGAAATTAATATGAAAATAACTGATACATACCAACAATGATAGCTGACAGAACAAAGCAGCAATTGACTAATAAAATTTCTACTGAGACTAGAGAATTTATGAAGAAAAGAAAGAATATGAAGATATACAAAAATGATGTATTAAAAAGAATTGAATATCTCGAATTTTGTAAAATGGTACAGAAAAGAGTTGAAAATGATATAAGAAAGTATAACTGTGAAATAGCAAGGAAAGCTGTAGAAGAAAATAAAAGTCTCAAGAATGTTAAACAACATTTTGGTATTGGTAGGAAATTTATATCTGCAATTAGAAAAAAAAAGATGGAATTATTACTAAAAAGAGAGATGACATCATGAAATTGGTAGAATATTTTTATCAAGAATTATATAGTAATAAAGAACAAGTACCTCCTATATCTATTACATCTTCCGAATTGCCCAGAATTTTAAATGAAGAAGTGAGACATGCAATTAAATGTATGAAGAAAGGAAAGGCTCCAGGAAATAATGGAATTATAATTGATATATTAAAAGAAGCAGGTGAAGAAATAGAAACAATTTTAGCAAAGTTATATACCAAATGTCTAAATGATAAAGATGTACCAGAAGATTGGATGAATGCAGTAATAATATTAATATTTAAAAAAGGTGATAAAGAAGATATTAGAAATTACAGACCTATCAGCCTTTTATCAGTTTTATATAAAAATTTTACCAAGATAATTACAACTCGTCTACAGAGAACTTTGGATTTCCACCAACCAAGAGAACAAGCTGGATTTAAAAGTGGTTTTAGTACAATAGATCATATCCAGGTATTGAGAGAAGTCATAGAAAGGACAAATGAATATGAGTTGTCATTATGTTTTGGATTTGTAGATTATGAAAAAGCATTTGATTCTATACACATTTCTTCAGTGATTAAAGCATTGGATCATCAAGGTATAGATCCAGGATATTGCCATATTTTAAAGAATATTTATAAAAATGCAACAGCAACAATTAGATTACATAATGATACTGGGAAAATCAACATTGAGAAAGGTGTAAGACAAGGTGACTCCATATCTCCAAAACTTTTTACAGCAGTGCTGCAAGAAGTATTTTGTGGATTAAAATGGGAAACTAAAGGAGTGAAAGTAAATGGAGATTATTTAAGTCATTTAGATTTTGCATATGATGTAGTTGTTTTTGCAAATAATGCTTCAGAGCTGCAGGAAATGTTGCAAGAGTTAGCAGATGAAAGTAGAAAAGTAGGACTAAAGATAAATGTTAAAAAGACTAAAGTTATGTTTAATCGATTTGCTCAAAATATGAAAATAAAGATTGATTATGAAGAATTAGAAGAAGTTAACAGTTACAAATACCTTGGTCAGATTATTAATACAGATGGAAACATAATGGGGGAAATTAATTAAAGAAATAAACTTGGTTGGAGTGCTTTTGGTAGAAATAACTTGATACTAAAAGGAAATATGCCTATGTGTTTGAAAAGGATGGTTTTAACAAATGTGTTTTACCAGTTCTTACATATGGATCTGAGACTTGGACACTTAATAGAAGAGCAATACAGAGACTTCAGACCACTCAAAGAAGTATGGAGAGATGTATGTTGGGAGTAACAAGAAGAGATCGAAAACGCAATGTATGGGTAAGACAACAAACAGGTGTTACTGACCTTATTGAAAAAATTAAAAGATTGAAATGGAGTTGGGCTGGACATATTGCTAGAAGAGATGATAATAGATGGACAATTGAAATTTTAAACTGGATTCCAAGAGATTGTAAAAGACCCAGAAAGAGACCACATGTGAGATGGATGGATGAAATAACAAAATGTGCAGGGGTGTTGTGGAGAAGAGAAGCTAAAGATCGGAGAAGATGGATTAAACTTGGAGAGACCTTCATCCTGCAGTGGATTGATAATGGTTGATGATGATATATATATATATATATATATATATATATATATATATATATATATATATATATATATATATATATATATATATATATATATATATATATATATATATATATATATCATGAGTAAAGATTTTACTTTAAAGGTAATAAAAATTAGTGTTAATAATGTTCTATTTCATCATTAGTTTACTTTATCTTTTACAAGATACATTTTATAGTAGTTATATTTTTTTTGCCAGCGATAAATAACTATGATTTGAATAAAGGGAAAGTTCATCAATTAAACAATGTCTTTTTTTACCTTTTTTAAAATATTTTACACTAATAAATAAAAAATTCCAAATATTAAACAGTTTATTTTTAATAATGAAAGGAAATCATAATAACTAATATAATAACAAATTAAAATATTCTTATTCTACAACTTTACTTTCATTTACTCTCCCATTTTAAAGCAAACCAACACGAACTAAAAAATTCCTGTTGCTTAGTTTTTTCAATGTTCCAAAATCAATAAACATTTGCTCTTTTTTTTCTCTTTTAAAGAATAAAAACGTGGTTAATAAAATTTAATGTAAAATATTTTCTTTATTATTTTTGTCACATCATGATTTAAAATCTTACACATTCATGTATAGATGTGTGTAAGTAGATATTTTTTATTTTACATTTAATAAAAAATACAGCTGTTCATTCCTTCATGAAAGTATGGTTATGTTTATATATATATATATATATATGTGTGTGTGTGTGCGTGTGTGTCTCAAAATTATGTTTTTAAAGTTGGCTGCCTATTAATCTTTATACATGTTATCCCAAAACATCAGTTACTTATTATTGTTTTTTTTTTTATAAGGATTTGGCATCACCTTACTATATATATATATATATATATATATATATATATATATATATATATATATATATATATATATATATATATATATATATATATATATATATTAGGAGACTTAAACAGTTTGAAATGTTGACACTGGCTTTCCTATCTCATACAAGCTTATTAATTAAAATTAAATTATTTTGATGTGAAAGTCATTGACAATGAAATTATAGAAGAAATGTAATTTTATTTGGTGAATAATGAGTGGTTTGGCAATTGTGTTTTAGTGTACATTGAAAAGAATGCTTTTATTGAAAAATAGTGTTACATTTTGCTTCACATTGTCTGTTGATTCAAAGTCTTGAAGTATATTATGTAATATCAGTATCAGTTGTTTAGATATAAAATTATATAATGTATATGTGATGCAGGCTGTATGTTTTGAAGTGTCTGATATCTGGATGTCTTTGATACTGTGTTGAATTTAAAATATGTGTAAGGGCTTACATTAAAGGTAAATAGTAGTAGAGCCTGTGGGAAATCTTGGAAAATGGATTGTGTGAAAGTGAATTATGAAGAGTTTTTGTCATTAATCACCAGTGGTATGGATTTCAATCCTGAGTATGTATGCAAATGAGTACAAATAGATGAGTGCATGGGATTTTAGTGACAGCCAACATGTTAACAAATATAGTAATGTTGATTAAGTTGAAGTCATATCTCTATCAAGTTGAACTTCAATTGATGCATTTCTATTTTGGTTCCATACCAATATGTCTAATATTGTTTTGAAAATTATTGCAGGTTTTTCCGTAGATAGGTGCTTTATTACCAAACTAGCTGTTTGAGATTAGTGGTATAATGTATGTCTCTAGAATTTTATTTAGCACATTTTAAATCATTTGTATGGAAAATGGTCCCGATGAAATAAGTTGGAAGTTGAAAGGGGATTAGGTATGGAGGCTTGGTTTTTGTTCCAGAAAAATATTGTCATTTGGTAAAAACACAATGTCATGTAGCTTCAATGATATGTAATTTGCAAGTTTACCTGGGTATTGAGTAGTGAACTGACTGAGATGTGCAAAGATAAATTCTGTGTTTCAATGTGTTGTTTGTTGACATGTATGAGGTGCTGTGGCCAGTTTAGTGGCCAAATTATGTGTATGATAAAAGATATATTTGTTTTTCTGGATTTTCAAATACTGCAGAAAAGGAATTGAATGGGTTGTATGTTTATAGCTCTTGTATAAAATCATGACAAATATATTTAACATGTTTTATCCACATGTATATCTTCCTCAGCTGTAAGGGTTATTGGCACACTGATTGTGGAAAGTTAGCCCAAGGTCAAAGGAATATATTTCATTGTATATATTTATTTTTGTTAGCCTAATAATAGTATAACAAATATAAGAATTCTATCTCCCAATAATGTATAACATATAAAATTTTATGTATTTAAATATGGTATATGTTTATAGTTAAAATAGGGACATAACAAAAACATATTTGTTTATTAAACATGGCAAATATTCATGATATTAATAGAGAGCTCTTCCTTTCCTGTCATTAAAAATATTGAAAATAGTATCTTTTTTTTTTTTTTTTTTTGAAAAATGTATTTTAATATAAATACAAATACAAATACATTTTAATATAAAGAAATATGAGTACAAATATACTATAATTAATCAATAATTGAAATAAATTTAAGAGAATATAGCATGATTTTTTTAGAATGCACATTAAAAAAATTCCTTCCTCTTTTATGCTCAGAATTGTAAATGTCTGATCTCACAAAAGTATCAAGAATGTTATTAGAACATATTTTCAAATTTAAATGTACAATTATGTTTAGGTTTTAATGTTAAAAAGTGAAAGGAGGATTGGAAAACTGTTAAAATCATTATTATTTGTCTATTTGTTTTTTCTGGGATAAATAATGTTTACTCTTTAGTGGATCATGTTAAATTAGTTAATACTGTGGATTATGCCTTGCATTTTTAGCATCTGATGATTTTGTTATCATATTTTTAGGAAATTAATTTGCTTACAAAATGTGTGTGTCAAATATTTACTCTGTGGGTTGCTTATCTCTCCTTTAATAGAAGATTGATTTTTGATTTAAGTCCTAAAGAAAATTATATATATATATATATATATATATATATATATATATATATATATATATATATATATATATATATATATATATATAACAAATTAAATAAATAGTAAAATGGGATAAATAATTAAAAATTAAAAAATAATATTTTATCTTTTTGATGTAAAGAAAAAAGAAAATGTTTTAACATTTGTTAAAGAGGAGGCTGTTTTTGCTTTATTAAAAATGTTTATTTGCCTTACTTTTTGTCGTTCTAAAAATATGTTTTGTTTTTGTTTTTTTCTATTTCAAATCAAAGTATGTTTAAGGGGATAACACTGTGTTGGGGTAATTAAAAAAACATTATTATGAAGAAATTTATAAAGATTCAAGTTTTAATTAATGAGCAGCATAAGTAGCAGGGAAATAATCATTTATAAAAATATAAGGAATTGGTCAGTATTTATTGTTGTCATTTCTGAGAAAACATGTGATTAAAGCATAGGAAGGTTGTACAACAAATGTAGAAGGGAATAAGTTATTGCAGTAAATGTCAGTATCTTGTGAAAAACAGTCGTTCTTGAATCAGTTGTGGAGAAAGTCAGTGGTAGTATTTTAGCTCTTGAGAGGACCATGAGACTATAAACATTTATTTCTAAGAATGACAAATCATATTATTACTTTGAAAAGTCATTTTAAAAACAAAATTAAGAAACATAGTATGTTATATTTGAGACAAAATGGAACATTACCAAACCAAGATATAGCTGATAACTGAAAAAAAATAAAAGAAGAATATCAGTGGGAGAGTATTGCAACAAGTTTTGCTTATTTTATGCAAAACATGATTATCTCATCGTATATTATGCTATCCTAATAATTTGTGTTAATATCCAAAAATGTTGTATTATATATTGGATAAATTAATCACTTTTAATGTGAAAATATTATTATATAGATAAATGAATAAATTTAACTTTTGTCAATCTAGCTATGGGAATTATTTGTTAATTTTGACATTTATCACCATAATTGAAAATTGAAGCTTTAGGAGGAAAAAAATAATGGTAGAATTATATAAAAGGGATTATGTAATCTAAACAATAGAAGCTTTAAAGAAAAAAAAACAGTAAAAAATTTACAATTAACTAACTTAAACTAAATAATCAAGGTAATATAAGATGAATTTGATATGCATATCGTCAATCAAATTTTTTTCATTTATACATTCCCACATTTGGATATATTTTTTTCATGTTATTGATGAAATTGATAAAAATAAATACCCATATTTTTACTATCCTTTTGCCCACTTCTATATTTTAATTTATAGGTTCTTTCAATTTTTGTAAGTAAAAAGGAAAAGAGAATATTTTGCTAATCTTATATTTTAATCTTTCTTTGTAAATCATTGTTTTTTTTTCTTTTTTAAATATTAAAAATTAAACTATCACTATTTATTAAATGTTATCTAATGTTGTAATAAAAATTAATATGTTTTTTTTTATTTGCCATAAGATATTACATTTTTATAAAAATGTATTAAATTTGGAATGATCATGTTGCCATATACTTTTTTTAAATTTATTAATTTATTGTTTCATTTCATTAAATATTTTTTTTTACAATAATTATAATGTTAATGCATTTATTTCCTATGTTATATATTCTATGAATTGGTGATGTGTATGTATTCATTTCCTCATAGTATAATGTGTTAATTGATTTGCAAATGATCCCAGTAGAAACATTTATATTAACAGAGTTTAAACTTATATAATTGAAATTCTCACATTCCCAGAAACACAATCCCTTCAGTCATTGCCATCATAAGATAACTCTAGAAGTAATAATGGTTAAATTATTTATATGGTATTATATTTTAAAATGTTGACACCAAGTAGGACAATCAAGTAAACCATTAGTGTACATTCAATTTATTTATATTGGTAAACCATTAGTGAACATTCAGTTTATTTATATTGATTAAGAATTAATTCTAGACATCATGTAAACACATAGTACAAGAGTATGCCATTACATTAAATATGTTAAACATATACTAGAATCTAAACAAACTCTTATTATAATAGATACCTTAGAAATAAAGATAGTGCTTGGTGATTGTTGTTTGTTTTATTGTGATCTATGTTTGGAAGTCATTAGATAATTATACTCCACATTAGTATTGAATATCCATTCAGATCCAATCACAAGTTAGTAGTTCTGATTATTCATGTTAATAGCTGATATTGTAGTTTATTAGTGGTATAAATATATATTTTCGTTAATCATTGATATAATTATGCTGCTTTCATACTTGGTTGTTACATTTGTTTATTACCATTAGTTAGTAAAATAATTGTAAATATTTAATGTGGAAGATGATATGTTTCCAAATTCCCAGTTCACATATTCATCTATAGTATTACAAGGGCCCAAAACAGCTCAAGTCAACATTGAAGTTTTAAAGTTATCATTATATAAAAAATTGTCACATAACATGAAAAAAATACACATGTATATCAGAGGGAAAGAGCATTGCTAGATGCTCTAAACAAGCTTAATTTAAAGATAAAAGGAACAAAAGAAAACATTCAAAACATTTATGTAGACTCAACACCATAATAAATTAAGTTTTAAGCTATGGATCTCATCCAGTAAAGAGCTATACCATCCATGCACCAGATTACAAGAAAGCAACCTCAAACCCAATACATATCCAATGCTTAATTATTACAAGAAAATCTGATATTTTCAGATATCTACATGTAAGTCAATCCCAGATTTCCAACTCAAATCCGCTATATGCTTAACTGACCTAAATTTATGTATACTAGATATTAATATCCTTAGCAATTTATTATAAACCACATCTTCAATAATCAAACTAGAATATTAATGAAATCAAGTCATACATCACATGACTTATTTAGCTTGTATTTGTATATATATATATATATATATATATATATATATATATATATATATATATATATATATATATATATGTGTAACCTAAATAAAAAATAATAGGAATATGCTAATATATAACTGAGGGGATCCTTTTAGCCCAACTAAATATATAGAAATACAAAAATTGTTAATTAATAAATAAGTGATGATATCTATTACAAAAGGAAAACTGAGGCCATTCTCACATCTGTACATATCAGTTATATGGTCTATCTCTTACTCTCATTGGATAGCCACTTTGTAATTATAAAAAGCTCATCTGAAATATGACAACCGATTTATAACTAATATAAATATATTACCATAGACCATTTGCAACTATCATCAACATTAATTTAGTCATGCCAATAATGGGATAAATAAATATCCCATTTCGGAAACACACAAAATAAAAGGAAAATTCATCACCATCATCTTTTTGAGATTTAAGAAATATTTATTTTTGATGTTTGGAATTTATTGTAACCAACAAAATACACTCACTATTGTCATCAGATAAATCAATAATAGCTATAACAACTGAATAAAATTACAGTGAAATCCATGGAGTGCATTATACATATCTCCACTAATAGGTTATTTCAACAAGGAATCCTTCCTGTTTTTCTTTCCACATATATAAGACCATTTCATTGTCGTGGTCACACACTAGCACTATTTTTTAACAACTTATAAAAAATATCAGAGAATGTTAATATTATCAAGTTGGAAAAAAGTCTAAATCACTCTTATTCAGTTTTTAGCTAAGAACATGTTTTTTTTTTCCACGTCCACCACTAGATTATTTTAAACCCAGATAAATGTCACCTATCCATAGTGAACTGGGTTTAAGCCCATTCAGTATATATTTTACTACACAAGACTTGGATGACTATATTACAAAAATATGAGATTCTTATATTTGATCTGTGTCAATAGAATTATAAGATCCCAATAACATACAATTTATATATCCAATACTCTCATAGATATAACCAGCTCAGTTTACATATATTGATGTACATATGCATGAATACTCTTAATAATGGCATCCAAACAAATATGGTGAAAACCAGCACTTCCATATAGGGCCATTAAACCTAGTTATTTAAGTTAATTATTCATCATAACATAATGATGATGAAGATGATTCCAGCCTCAACTTTTTATAATAATCCATAACAACAAATTTATCTTTCATAAGCATATAGGCACCTTCTTAAAATCATCTTATGTTTAAACTGGGATTTATTAATAATACTTACTAGCATGGATGATTGATCATAAGGTATCTTATAACCCAAAATATAACCTTTTATACATTTATAGTTACTAACTTAAAATACCATTATAGTTAAAATTATAGCTCAATCATCAACATTTACCAATGATGATAAATGATCATTACAAATCTAACCACATGATATTTTGCTTTTATAAATCCTTATTTACTAAACATATTAATTACATTTAAGATTGGATTTAATCATTAACATTTATTTGGTGATGATGGTGATCATAACTAATTTTGTATTATAAAATTTAGATTCTGATAAATCCACAATTATTTACTTGGACAGTATTATGCTTAAACATTGATTTAAACAGTAATATAATATCCATATTTGATGAAGAAAATCAAGATTCTAGGGCACAACATAATTTTAGTTTTTTTATTATTATTAACCTATAATTATTCAAAACTTGGTTATATGTCAAGTGTGATTTCAAACATCATTATATGTAAGTTCATATCCAAAGCTTAATGTTTACTTAACATTTAATAAGTGATGATGATCAATTAAAATGATAGAATCAAGAAAAAAAAAAAAAATACAACAATATTAATAATAATAACTCGAAACCAAATATAAGACAATTATATTCATTCACACTCTTTCTTTTTATAAATCAAATTACTAACTATACAATTGACTCAATTAAATACATAATTAAAACAAAACATTTTTAATACTATGTGCATAACCAACTAATTTTATATATCTACTCATGTTACTACATATTTTGAAGTAAGCTGACTTAAAATGACAAAACAATATTCTATTGAATACCTGTTTACTATCTTCCCTACTTATTATATATGTCACTATGGTAAAATTTCATTTATACAATGTGTGTGTTTTTTCTTTACATTCACACATGTGTGAAACCCTGCTCTTTAATTTGCTACATTAATATAACTATGTCTAACCTATTTTGTCCGGTTAGTATAAGCAGTCACACAGCACACACACTGTGATCTGTCAACATATATATTATATTAAAAATGCACCTCTTTATATTTTGCATAGATACATAAATCACATTAAAACAACATTATTAAAACTTTGAGCAAAAATAATTCATACCAAATTTAATACACAAAAAGACAAAAAAATATTAAAAAAACATTATAAAACATATATTGATAGGTTGCTCATTTATCACACTAAATAAGCAACAACAATAAAAAAAAAAACATTTTAACATTACAATATATAATAAAAAATCAATAATAATGAAAAAACTAAGTTTAATGAATTTAAAGTGTGTGTAATGTTATGCAGTATTGACAGTAATACAATCAATAAGTAAACTCTTAATGTTTCTGTATCAAAAAAGACAAATAATGCTTGTCTGTAGAAATCAAAGTATACTTTTAATGAGTAAATTAAAAAAAATTGTTAATTAAATTTTAAAGTTATCTATCCATTTTCAGTTCTTATTAATGTCCCAGATTCAAATATAAGACTGCTCTACTATTTATATCTTCCATGGGTTAGTTTGGCTTGTTTCAACCATTTTAAAAAGTTATTGCAGGTACTTTTAATAAATAGGAATAAAACATTTTATTAAAAAACTGATTTATAGATTAATTGAAGTTTTCTGCTTGGCTTTATACACATTCTATCTTTTCTTATTTCCTCTTCTCACTCCATTTAAAGATGATGTTCCGTTAATGGGCTAGGAGGACAAAAAAGCCTCTCAGATAGCCTATGTGGTTTACTTTAAACTTGGCCATTCTTTAGTTATTACAAGTCATTATATGACTCTACAGATAGAATAGTGATTAACCCATGATGTGAGGCACTGTGGAACAAATGATGAGATTAACAATGCATCTTCAATGTTTTATAAATAGCCAAATATGTATAAGTACCATTTTAAATTATTTCACCAACTTCTTTTAAAAGATTCAATTTTGATCCATCTCTTTAGATTAATTTAGCTGTGAGATTACTTATGTAGCTGCACATCTTCTTTTATGCTGATTTTAAAGTCAAGTCTCCCATTTTTTTCTTTAACTTTTAAAAGAAAAAAAATCAACAGCTCGTCTTGAGCTTGAACAAGAAACAGATGAAAAACTGCTGTTAACTGCCTTTCATTGCCAAACTGAATATTCTGCTTTTCAAACTGCCAAAAATTGCCTCTCTTAATATTGTGCCACACTTTATATTTCACATTTCTGATCAGAGGACCTCTCTTACAAAAATAACTGTCATTTTGGAGATAGCAATAAAAACTTCACAAGTTGACAGTCCAAAGTAATTAATAAGAAAATTAATAATGATCTTATCTACTTTTGTCAAACCATTTTTCCCTTTTTCTTTGGACAATCTATGATCGAGATAACATAAAAATTAGAGTTTGTAATGTATAGACAATAGCGATATGTGTAAAAAATGTTTTATGTTTACACAACTGTGCTACACGTGTTCTTCTTTTATCTATCAATCTATAGATCTTTTACACAAGCCTGTTTTATTAGAAGGAAATAAAGCTAAATAATTGAATGCCTTATTTAATAATAAGAGAATAATATATAAATATTATTTTTGCAACATTCTTTCTTTACTATTTCCTATTAATAACTGAATATTTTATAAATACAGTAATTGGATATATGTAAAGTATAATTTTAAAAAAAATGTATCCACTTAAGAGTGCTTCCAACTATCCTTCTAGTCTTTGTCAACTAATACTTTGAAAGGCTAACTTTCCCCACAATTTTATGATCTTAATATTTGCTGCCTGTCTATTAATTAAATCTTGTTTGTATTTGTATAATTGCAGAGCTTTCTTTATTTTCCTTTGTTGTTATTTTCTTCAATTTGCAATATTTTTACATTATTATAATTGAAGTTAAAGCCATAAGTACATGACTTATTATTGTCATAAACTGGATGCTGAAACTAATTTATTTACTTTGCACTTTTTTACCATTCCAAAAAAAGTTGTATTCTATGTAAATTAAGAGTGACAGTGTCACATAAAATGGAAGGTTGAAAATCCTTCTTATTTTGAAATAATAGACTTTGTAAATATTCATTCGATAACGCTAAAAATATTGAAATGTATTCGAATAAATTGTTAAATGTTTGCTACGATTATAATCATATATATATATATATATATATATATATATATATATATTATAATGGCCCCGTCTATAGGTAGTACGACCTTAAGCAGAGTTGCCAAGTCCCTTATATACTTGGACTCTGGTTAGGTAATAATAACAGATTTACTATATCCTGACCATTTTCGTTAACTATAACAATTGAATTTAGATAAGATTAAGTATTTATCCCAAAAGTACTTTGACATGAGTAAACATGTCTAAAATAAGATGTGTTTTAAATATAATCAATATGAGACTCATTTACCTATAAACAGATCACATCCCCTTAACATTAAACAAATGCAATGTATTTGTTCTATGGCATAAGAATACCCATATACTCCTCCTTATTAAGAATCTACATAATCTCATGGCTAATAATTATATCTCATATATTATTTTATATTTATAACTGTTAAGTTTTAATTCAATCACTCATTAAATTAATCTGATAGATAATTACAGATAAACATTGATTTATATTATGATTAATAATTAAGATTGACAATAATCACAAGAATAACTTTATAATATGGAGATCTCAGGAAAATCATTGATTTATTAATTCTTCATACTACCTATGGAATATCAAGAGGATTTCTGATTTCCATGGATAGTGTACCAAATAAGAAAAGCCATAATTTAAATCAATAATTAAGGTTTATATTTATGTTCTTTAATACTTATTATTAAAATATCATTATTAACTATACTGTAATTAAAACTAATACTTTCACCAATAACTAATGTATCATTTAATTTCATATTAATTAATACACTTTCATAATTGGCAATGTCATCAATGACCTATGGAATTAAGGCAGCATGTAACAAGTTAAAAAATGTTTACCAAGAGATTTATGCTTATTAAACTGTTAGATTTGCTTTAAAATTGAATTGACTTTTCATTTTCATTTTGACCATACATTTTGAGTTGTGTGATGTAGTGAGAATGAGCCCAGAAGAAATGCAGCAATTAGAATTTAATAAAACTTTTAAAACAATAATTTTAATAATATTCATTACAAATGATTACAATAAGCATTACAATTAACATCTAATTAAAAATAACTTATAATAAAATAATATACATATATTATAATATCTTAATAACAACAGAAAAAATTAATCTTCCGAATATTATTATTAAATAAAACTAACAATTTCCCATTATATGTTGAGATATTTATCCCTATGTATGTGAACTACATATCACACATTCAGTTTATTAAACAATCTTTTTTTCATTAATGGTTCCATAGTTCAACCTCTACAAAATAGTAGTACTTGATGATTAAGTAACAATAAAAAATAAGTGAGAACATAGGGTTATAATTCTGAAGGTTGGTAAGCAAACAAAATTAATACTTTTATTTTTTACATAAGAACAAAATCATTGTTTTTAGTTTATCCATTCACAAATGTACATACAACCTGCTCTCTGGATTGTGTATATGTCATTTTTAATGCCCTTTCAAACTAAAATATAGAACATATTTGTTTATTTAAATGATTAATAATCTTTAATCTCAACCTAATTATTAAATAACTATCATTATAACAATACTTGAATTAATTCCTTCTTAAATTAGTCCCCCTATTGTTCTAACAACCCATAGATTAAAACATATAAATACCAACATTATATAAAAGTTCTTTTTTAAACTCTCAGCTAAAAGTATAACAACTTTATATTTTCGTTGCATTCTGATTGTCCCACACATTCAGCTTATCCTAAGATTCACGCGAGGTATTTAAGTTATTGCAACAATAATCATTTCTTTTCTTCTTTGTTTAGTAATGTAAAAAATATTTATGGTTTGCTTTATTTATTCTAGATGACATATATTTCTATCTTTAGTATATAGCACTTTTAGGATTTCAATTGACATATATGTGTCATGCAACATTTTCAGCTAAAACTTTATAGCAACTGACATTCCAACCAGTATGGCTCAAAGTAAATACTTCTATAATTTATTGTAATTAAGATTCCCCCCCCCCCCCCCCCCCCCCCCTATATATATATATATATATATATATATATATATATATATATATATATATATATATATATATATATATTGTGCCAGTGAAAATATGTTTATCCATCTAACATGAGCTGGAACTCACAAAATGTACTTCAAATCCAGTCAAGCCCAAGATTTAGGTCAGGAACCAGCCTGGATTCGAACCAACTCTCTAAGTCCCAAATCGAACACCTAATAGACAACATAATAGTTATGGCTCATGAGAATTAATCTTAATTCGGCCGACTATCAAAGCTTAGAAGACAATGAGACATCTATTAATTATGATTATATTAAAATATACATAAGTATGGCTGTAATATATGTGGAAGAAGTGGAGGAAAATGAATTCGAACTACTCAAATAAGTTAAACAATAAAAGATAGTTTAATATAATGAAAATTTAGTTATATACATTTATAAATTAAGTACATTAGTGGTGTGCGTGAATGAGCAAGCGATTACATAGTGTCATTCACGCTATTGGTTTCTCATATGATCTTTATTAGCTAAATAATATATTACAAATAAAAACACATCTTTGGTGGGTCCAATATTAAGATGCCAATCAGTTAATTAAAGGAATTACATAATATTGCTATTAACTGCTTTCAGGTTACAGTTCAGAAATGTGGTGAAATAACAAATATTAGGGGAGCGTTCTGGGATTCATTACAGATATAAATACAAACTATTTTCCTGCCATTATGGTCGTGAAAATACATAAAATACATTTGATTATATTTAAACCTATGACAAAATATTTAATGACAAATTATTTTAACAATAGTAAGACGAACGCTTTATTTTCCCCCCAAGGCATATAGATACTCTTTATATATATATATATATATATATATATCACCCCCCCCCCCCCCCCACGAGAAAGGTAGGATTGTATATGATTGAAATAAACTTAATTAATCAAATAAAAGTAATTGGCATTTATATATATCTTTTAAGCAAAGCTTAAGTTTTAATATTAGAGCATTAAAACTGGGTCATGAAGCAAAAGAAATAATAATAATAATACGAAGAAGTTTTGCGGTGCTGACATAATAGCCTAAAAATAACTAAGAGAGCAAGGTCGACTGCTTCTGGATGAAAATGAAATGGATGGGCATGGCGTGTGCCAAACTTAGGGGATCACCGCCAGTGGCCTTTTTATACGAAGAAATGGATGGGCATAGCGTGTGCCAGACTATGGGTCACCACTAGTGGCCTTTTTATACGAAGAAATAATATGCATAGCGTGTGCCAGACTTAGGGGTCACCGCTAGAGGCATTTTTATATGAAGATGAGAAGAAATCTATGGGTTCGAACCTGTCGTAACCCCCAGATTAA
>JAQFVV010001635.1:0-55899 GCA_028023455.1 Epiperipatus broadwayi | reverse complement strand
TTTACACTTGAGAAGTCTGCTTGTAGCAGTGAAACCTTAGGTTGTGTTTTAA
Organism: Epiperipatus broadwayi; assembly: GCA_028023455.1. Lineage (NCBI taxonomy): Eukaryota > Metazoa > Onychophora > Udeonychophora > Euonychophora > Peripatidae > Epiperipatus > Epiperipatus broadwayi. The sequence goes on along the minus strand of JAQFVV010001635.1, from coordinate 55,847 downwards.
TATTATTTTTATTCTGGTCTGGTTTAATTTTAGATTTGGGGTAGTTTTGATGATATATATATATATATATATATATATATATATATATATATATATATATATATATATATATATATATATATATATATATATATATATATATATGATATCACAATATATAATAGAAATTATGTTATTAGTTATGGTAGTGAATATTATAGTATTACTGTCAGTATAGAAATAAAGCAATATCAGTGAGGGACACAATTTGGATGTCAGATGAATGACTTTAGCATGGAGTTGGCAAACACTCAGATAAATCATGATGGTGTCGAGTAGATAAACAAAGCATAAATGTGATTAACCAGGATAAAATAGTGAAATTTGACAGAACAGAATATATTGATCAATATGATGGTAGAGCAAACAAGAAGAGAAGAACAATGGAGAAAACAAAAGTAGAAGAACAAAGAAGAAAGAGACCAAAAATCTGAATCAATTCTAACACAAAGGGAATAGTCTGCCTATAGTGAAAATGATTCAGGTGAAATGATTTTCAGGTGATATGGAAGAGAACCTGCAAGCATACTTTAAAAACTTGAAAGAGCTATTCCATTTTCACATGTTTTTTTAAGAGGGATTGATAGTGATAGCTGGTAGTCATTTACTTGGAGTTGCAAAAGACTCATGTTATTGTATGATGATAAGCCACAAACATTTGAAGAATATCAGCATAGTTATTAAAAAGTTTTTGGGATGATGAATTACAGAATGGATTGCTTTATAAAATATCATAATAAAAATATCGAGGGATACCAAGAGAAACTCCCACACAGTTTTTCTACTGACAAGTAACAAAATTAAGGTCCCTGATTGCATTTGAACTATCAGAAAGTCAAATAATTAGAACAATTCTATATAAGATTCCCATAATCATGTAACAAATCATACTGGGGCAAAGCACATGCAGCATTAAAGAAATGGCCAAGATTTTGATGGCTAATAATTTTTGAAATGGGCAAAAACAAAATCCCAGAGAAGGTCAGGAAAACTGATAAGCCTAAATTACACATAGCACCCAATCAGAGAGCATATTTCCAAGCTTAAAAACAAAAGATGAGCAATACTATTAATGCAACAAACCTACTAAGTGCAGTGAACAATATCATATTTGAGAATGTGGAAAGTGCACCACTGCAAAACAAGTAAGCAAGTTTATTGATTGATGAGGAGGTGGAAGGACTGCCAACCATAGCCATAACTGAATACAAGAACCCAGCCAAATTTCCTTGATCTCAAGAGTTTTTATACAAATTAAGGCTCATGCCAATCATATATCAACATGCCCTCAAGAAAACACAAGTTATTTTGGCTAATAAAAAAAAACAACAAGGATTGATACTGTCCAAGCATGTATGAATGTGCAAATAGGGTCCTTAATCTTTAGCTATGTTTTCTTGATAATACTGGGTTAATACAGTGTATAGGGCTCAGATCTGAAGATGCTGACATAAGTGTATCCTTAACTACCAAAAGAATTCACTGGTCATAAACAATAAACAGTTTGGTTTTCTGGACATTGGAAAAGAAAAACCTGAGCAAATTAATGTTATACAACAAGTAGCAAATACTAATCAAATTCTTAAAGTGAAAGAGGCAGCCCTCACTAATGTAAAGGAACAAGAAAAATTAATAAAAATCATGATGGAATATTTCTCCATTTTCCAAATAAACTGGAAAAATGTCAAAGTATATGCATTACATGTGAGTCAAGCAAGAGACACATTTTCAGAAATGTACCTATACTGTTCTCTTTCAATACTGCAAGAAGTGGAAAAACAATTCCAGAAAATGCTTGATTGGCATGTCATTGAAAAATGCTCATTGTCATATAACAACCTTTGTAATTGTGAAGATGGATGGATCAGTCTGACTACATTTGTAAATCAGGATTTAAATTTTTTTACAGTACTACAGAGAGATATTCCACCTTCCATGGAAGTGGTACTGTTGAACTTGAAGGATATCAATTTTTACCATTGTTGATTTCATGTTCAGCTTCTGGCAAATTCCCTTACATCCACAGAACCAAAGGTATACTGCTTTCAGATATAAATGATATATATCTGAATTTCAATATGTACCATTTGGGCTAATAAACAGTGGAGCAGGTACATTAAGATGTCTAAACAAAGTTATATTAAAAGAGTTAAAGGATATTATTATCATGTACATGGATGATGTTGTTATTGTGTCCTGCATGTTGGAGAAATATATGCAGCATTTGACTGTGTTTCTCCAAGAATGTCAATTGAAAAAAAAATTAGTGAATCTCAAAAGTTGATTTAGTGATATTAAATAAATAAAAATTTTGTTTCTTATATCTTTTTATATCAACTTGCATATTTCAAGTTTTTCGGTATTACATAACCGTATGAAAAGATATTGTTTGATATTTACATATATAGTTGCATATATATATATATATATATATATATATATATAGAGAGAGAGAGAGAGAGAGAGAGAGAGAGAGATCATATTTATTTTCCCCTTCATTTATATTTGTAATTCAAATTTACAAATGTTAGTCCATCTGCTTAATGACCTGGTTTCTTTTTTTTTTATAATCTAAAGCTGAGAGCACTTTTCAGTGATGTTAACTGTAAAATGCTATCCAGGATGGGACTTTTGCAAATTATATAAATTTAAAAATTATAGTCAAAATTTTAATCATGAGTTGCAATTTGAGAAAGATATGAGATAGGTTTTTTTTTTTTTTTTTACTTTCAGATGCTTGTGCACTTGTGTGAAGGACTAAGACACTTATTCATTGGTCTTTCAATAATTACATTTGTGATGAATTAATTAAATTTTATTACCAGCAGTTAATGATATCGCCTATGGGAATTAATTAAATTCTATGTTTAATAACATTATTTATATTTAAAGTTTCTGGAAATAATTTTAGTAATACTTAAAACTTTTTATTTTTGAAAAAAAAAAAAAAAATTCAATTTTTTAATTCTCTGTTTAAATAATTAAAATGATGTTTAATTTTTTCTTCATTTTTTAAAATTGAAATGTAAGAGTTAAAAAATGTTTGAAAGCAGTTTAATTGAAAAATATTGTAGTTTGCAAAATAAGGTATTTAAGTTACAAATATAAAAATAGAAAAAAAAAGTTTATTTTAAAATATAATTTTTTAAGAGAATTTAAAAATGCAATGCTTAACATAAAATTTCTATAAATTAAATGTATACGTGCATTGGATTTATTTATTTTGATAAATTTTCTAATTCCATTCCAGCTTTAAAGCAGTACTGCATACAGAAAGTCAATTTTAATATACTTATTTAAATATTTTGAATGCAGAGTTTTGATTTAATGAAAAGTTATACATTATTATTTGAAATGGAAGCCACAATGCAGAGAATATTATTGTTCATAAAATACAGTTTGCGAATTCAGATTTATCACTGTCTACCAAAATTTTTGTAGATTTCAATTACATGATATATTTCAAATCCTCAAATGAAATTTTTTTAATGATATATATAAAGATGTGTTTAATGTTTCATTTTGTATTTCAAATAACATTAATAAATTAGTGTCAAACAAAAAAGTAATGTTGTGTGTAAAATTTTTTGTGGAAGTAATCATATATAGATGAATTGAGATATAGTATAGAGAAGAGATTAAAGGAGGATGTAGTGTTTATAAGGGTGTGAAAAAAATAGAGATAAATTATTTTTAATATTAAATGCTTTTATTCACTGTGCACTAAAAAAATAAATAAAATAATTGTTTCTTCAACCCCAATTAGAGATTTTAGATTTAAGTAAAAGTATGGAGGGAGGGGAATCTAAAAATTAATCAAGTCAATCCCTTGTTATAAAAAAATATGTATTGATTTAAATAATTTCTGCCCTCCCCCTCATGCATTTATTTCAAGTTAAAATAAAAACTCCAATTGAGTAAAGTCAGTTTGTGAAAATAAAATTTTTATTTTAGGACATCTAATCAATGGTTAACATATTAAGCCATACCCTGACAAGATTTTAGCAATACAGAAATTTACCAGACCAAGAAATAAAAAGCAATTAAGGTTTTTTTGTGACTGTGTAATTTTAATGACCACTTTTATTTCAACTTGCAAAGGACACAACTTCATTATTCCTTTTACTATGCAAGAAACAATATTGGAATTGGTCACTTGCACAGAATGCAGATTTCCAGATGTTCAAGAAAAATTTCTTGAAGATAGTTATCTGGATTTTAGCCATCCATTTTATCTACAGACTGATAGTAACAAGAATGGGTTGGGGACCATCTTGTTCCTAATCAATGAGAATCAATAACCACCAGTTTTGTATTTTAGCAGCAGGACCATGAGAGGGGCAGAACTCAAGTAGATAATAACTGACAAGATAGAACTGGTGATGATGTGGGTATGTGGAAAATTTAAACAATTGCTGTTGGGCTCAGAATTGCATTATCATCACTGACAATAAGTGTCCGGAATTTCTGAATAGCACTTACCTAACCAGTGACAGATTAATACAGTGGAGTTTGGTTTTACAAAAGTTCAATTACAAGGTAGTCCACTGTATGGGGATGAATAATATTGTGGCACATATTTTGACTTGATATATATCTAGTGAAGATGATGATGCAAAATCTCTTACTGGGAAACATGGTTGTGAACACAATATCACTAGCTATTGATGAGTTAGAAAAGGAAGTTCTAAAAAATTTAGATCACCTTCAGAAAGCTGAACTAAATTTTGGCAACATTTTTACTGTTTTGGAATAAAAAATTATCAGTAATAAAAAGAATTGACAAATTCAGAGAATCTGCCACAAGTAAAATAATAAAAAAGTTATTGTGGTAGAATAAGCCATGGAGGATACAAATCCCTAAAAGGTTGCAACACTATTTAATTACATATATCCATTGTTTATATAGGCATTACATCTTCAAAAGATAAAGCATGCACATCAGAAGTTATTCAATTGGCCAATCATGTACACCAGTATTCTCTCTTTATTGCAAAAATGTTAGACTTATTCTAAAAGAAGACCATCTTATATGTCAATCATTCAACATGCCCTGATAAAGATACTGATAATTGATTATTATGGGCCCTTGTCACCTACTGTCAATTTAAATTTTTAGTTGTCACTTATAATATAGTTTCTAAATACATTATTGCAGCATATCCATTATGATGGGCAAATATGAGGACCACCATTAGAGTTCTACAAAGCCAGAAATTTCCATACATAGGAAAGCCACTAGAAATCCTGACATATCATGGCTCTCCATTTGTATCCAAAGAATGGAAAGCATCGATGGGTAAAATGGGATTTGGAACACGATGGCTGCAATCAAAAACCCTGAATACAATCACTGTGAGAGCTTAACTGACTCTTCTGATTATATTTAAATAAAATTCATCAAGCCTATGCTAACCAAAGAAAAACAGTGACAGTCTACATTAACAGGACCTATAATGACTCTATACAATTCAGTTCAAGCCATCTGCATTTTGGTAATGAAAAACTGCTAATGATAAAAAACTATATTATCAAATGGTTTGAAAAGATATGTGTTTCAAATAATCAAGAAAACACTCATTTCAGATTGAAAGACAAGGGAAATTAGCAACAAAGATAAGGAGTACAGAATTCCTGTCAATTCAATTTAGGCAACTCAGTTCTATTCAGAACATCAAATGTTAGCAACCAAATACAATGTCAATACAATTTGTTTACATTACATGATGGACTGTTTGTGAGTAAGACAAAGATTGGGTCTATGCCTTTCTACTGGAAGAAGTACAGGGAATAAGGGAATAGTAAAGTCTAAAACCATTTAGAGAGAAAGAGAGTGAATCTGCAGACTGCAGCTGAGAGAACAAACTATTCTGAGAAAATAAACCACCTAGATATCTTATGCAAACCATTAAGATCAAAAGATACAGATTTTGTTAGGCTGAATTAATAATTTTTATGTTTTATAGATTATAATTTAAATATATATATATTTATATATATTAATACAAATAATTTTTTTATGTATTGTATACTAACCAAGTAAAGCCTTTTTTGTTATTTTTTTGGTGAACAATAGTGATATGAAGCAATATACATGCACTTTATATATATATAATTAAAAAAAATGATTAAAAGTTTTTAAATGACATTTTTCAACATTTTTTTAGATAGGAAGTATATATATATTGAAACTATTTAGCTACACAATTGCATTAAAATAATTAGGTAGTTGGCAGCATGCTCCTCAAGTTTGGTTTGGACTTATTTAATTAAAAGGGAAAATAATATTTAGTTTTGCCATGCATGTTTTTTATAATAATGGGTCTGTAATAAATTAAATATTTTATTTTTATTTTCATATGATAATAGGAACATTATAGACAATTTTTTTAAATAATTGTTAAACTTGTTTTTTAATCATAATATGCATATCTCCAATTGTATCATAATAGGAAATGTTGGTAGAAGAGAGAAAAAATTATAAAATCAGATAAATTCTTATTTTTGTTTTCTCTCTTTAACAATTTTATTTAATTACTAGTTGCTTTTAATTTAAAAAATATATATATACCAAGAGAGAAAAATAAAAATCTTGTTTTTTTAGTAAATTGTTTAATATTTAATTTTAACCTTTCAAAAGAGATAAAGTTTTATGTTGAGTAGTATTTTTAAAAAGAAAAAAAAAATACTTTTGTCTAATTTTATTTATAAAATTAGAAAAATAATTTGTTTTCTCTTTTTAATAATTTTATTTAATTATTAGTAGCTTTTAATGTTTTTGTAAATGTACCAAGAGAGAAAAAAAGAAAACTCTTTATTTCTAGAAAATTATTTTCTATTTCATTTTAATCTTTCAAGAGAGATAAAATTTTATGTTAAAGAGTATTATTTTTTTTAAAAAAATAATATTTTACTTTTTTTGGTTAATTTTATTTTTAATTAGTCACAGTTGTTTTTATTTCTTTTCACTTTATCTCTCCTCAATACAAAAATCAGATCAATGGAATTAAATGATTATGTTGTTTTTTTTTTTTTTTTTTTGCAAAAAAAAATTTTTAATTAAAAAGGAATGTCAAGAATTTTTATGATGTTAATTTAAGTTCTTGACTTGTTTTTCTATATTTAAGGAGGGAAATAATTAAACAATTGTGTTTGTAAAAATTTACATAATTCGTTGTTATAGCATTATCATGTTGGAGACAGAGTATGATTGGTTTGTAGGCAAGATTGTTCTAGAAAAAAAAATAGGGGTGTGAATAAATCAGAAGACTTAAGTGTCTGGTAAAATAAATTCTTTCTAATTTAGTTATTGAGAGAGCAATCAAGTTTTAATCCAGCTGCTAAAGAGGAAAAAAGCAGAAGTCTTAACTAAGCTGTTGTATAGTACAGCAGAAAATTTTACACAAGCTTTTAGCATACTATCAATCTAGTCATAGAGTGATTTCTACAATAAAAACATGATGCATTTGTCTAAAAGCTAGACATGAGCCTTCTCCATGTAACCTTCCGTCAATGGAATAAAATGTAGAAAAGAATTTATTGTCTAAAATAATCAACAACTTTAAACAAAGAGCATTAATCTTTGTCTGTATTAGCCTCATCTGGAAATTTTAGTAGAAAAATATAATAGAATTTGTTGTTGGTTAATATGGAAATACTGCTCACCAAAAAGATGACAAATTAATCATGTTCATGTGTTGAAGCATTCAAGAAGAAAATTCAATGGAAATTATAATTGGAAAGAACTCCAAAGGGGAATCAAACCATGGGTAAAGGTATTTTTGTGTGCACACTGCATTTTTATATATAAAAAAATTCTTATATAAAAATAATTTTTTTTTGTAAGAATTGATAATTTTAAATATTTTTATTAATGATTTGAAATTGTGAAACATATTTTCTTAACCCATCCAATTTTCTCTTAAAATTATAAAAGTTTTTTTTAAAAATAAAATTTGTTTTTAAAATTTAAATTTAATTTTTGGAACATGTTTTTTTCTTTTTATTTATTTTTCCTTCCTAAAACTTAAGATTAATTAAACTAAGTCAAAGATTGTCATCTTTAATTTTTTTTGGAAATGTTGTTTTTCTAACTCTTAGTTATTTTTAAAAAATATCTTAATGAATTAAAAGTTAATTTAATAAATAGAAATCAACTGATTAATATATTTTTTTATAAAACTCTGTACATTTTTGATGAAATGAATGTTTAAAATGTTATATTATTATGTCAATTTCTTTTATTATTGTTAACTAATTAGTTATTAAATAATTGTTTAAAAATATTTTTTATTCTTTATAACTTCTAACTCCTGTTACATGAATTGGAAGTGTGTGTGCATTTATTTCAAAACAGCTTTGTGTTGTATGTTTTTTTTTCTAAATGATCCATATAAAATTAATTTACTTATAGTAGGATAAACCTAAAAATTATTTAAAGTGATTTATAATAAGCTGCTTCATTTATTTGTTTATCTTTTACTCACAGTAATAATCTATATAGTTTCTTGCTTTCTGATTTAAACAAGAGCACAATAGTTACTTATAGGAATTAGGGGTTTAGGTTGGTGTTTAAACTGCAAATAACACTGTATCATGCAAAGGTATACCTTTAAAATCCAGACACTATATTTTATTTATTATTAACTAGAAATTAAATAGTTGACCAGTACATTAATGGTAATATATGACCAGGGCTTTGATGAAGATGAACATATTTTTGGACCTCAAAAATTATTTGTTTTTTATATATTCTCTTGGATTAGCACCTGAGTCTGTGCATTCAAATTTTTTGTTGAATTATTGCTTTTAGCTTAGCCGTGGCTAAATAATGAGCCTAGTTTATAGTAGACCCAATGCAAACCCAGTCACAAAATTGACTGTTGATTTTTTTTATTGTTGATTATTCATGGTGGTGAATAATTTTTCTTCTTGTCTGTAATGCTGAATAAACTTATAATTAGTTCTTTGCTGATCTCTCATGCTCATTATATTCATTACCATTCCTTTTATATTTAATTTTATATTTAAATATATTTTGTTTATTTGATAATGATCGTGATTTCCCACCACCTCATAATGTCCTAATGTGGCATTGTTACAAATTGCTATTCAATTGTGGAATCTTGTCACTTTAGATTCTTTTTTTATTAACCTCCTATTTTTTGTAATGTTACAATTTACACCCAACATGGCTGAATCAAACTATCAAGACAGAATTTCAATTTAATTTAATTTTTTATATATAAGTATATATAGGCAAAATATATTAGGCTTTGTTAAATCTAAATTAATTTAAATAATTTAAAACAAAATATTTTATTAATTAACAATTGTAAAAGGATTTCATAATTAGATGTGTTGGAAATGACATTATTTTTATACAAATAATTAAATTCTAGATTGTTTGGCCAAAACATTATTTTTTAGTTTGTTAAAAACTTTTTCAAATCTAGTTTGTGTAAACTCTGTAATTGGTCAGTAAGTCACAGACCAAAGCAATGTATAGAACCAATCTGTAAACAATGGCTGGATCTTGAAATTGAACCATGATAAAAACTGATAAGACAGCTCAGTGTACTATAAATACTGGTCTTTCAGAAAATCAAATTCATTATGCTTATGTGCTGATTCTTCATTCATTCAAGTAATGTGAAGCAGTGTTAAAATATAATGATAGAGTGGAGAAGTCTGCCATGTACTCCGTTTTGGCCAAACTGGCAGAGTGCAAGTCTCTTTCCATCATGAAGTAGAGCAGTTGCTATAATATACTAAATGACCATTACACTGATTGTTATGTCCAAATTATATGCAAAGTGTATGCTACCTAACTTCAAAAGTATTTATAAGACCAATCATCATTCAGTGATAAAAACACCATCAGATGCTACCCATTAGTTAAAATGGAAATGCATATTTATGGTGACTGTATCGAGGCAAAAATCTCAGAATCTCTACAGAATACAAGTCATAGCTATGCAATACTTACTATTCCATAAAAAGTCAACTGGTACCTGAATTCACAACTTGAACTAATAAAAATGAAAAGGGTAATTTTATTAACTTTAATAATATACTATTATAACTTTATTTCACTAACATTAGATATTTAATGTCCTATATCTGTATATTTCATTACATTGAAATTTTGTTCTAATTATATATATATATATATATGTGTGTGTGTGTGTGTTTACAAATCAGACTGCTGATAATTTGCTTAAATAATTAGATGATCCACAGTTCAAATAACATAACATTAAAATAAACATTTATAACAAAGCACCTAGCTAATATATATATATGTGTGTTTACAAATCAGACTGCTGATAATTTGCTTAAATAATTAGATGATCCACAGTTCAAATAACATAACATTAAAATAAACATTTATAACAAAGCAACTAGCTAATTATTGAAAACCTTCACCATTTTCTAAAAGTTTCCTATTATTTTATTAATTTTTTAAAAGTAAAAGTTAATAATGGTCATTTTCACTAGCCTTCAGTGCATTAAGAATTAGCATCACAATTTAACCATTAATGTAAATAATGCAGAATAGTAGTCTTTGGATAAAATAAAAAGCTGTATAGACAGATTATATTAAGAAAAAATGTTTTTCAGAATTATAAAAGTTTCCACTTTTAAGTAAAATACCTTCACATATTTCAGATAGGCAGGCATTGGAAAGGATATTTATGGCTATTAAATTTTCTTGAGCTAATGTACTATTACTTCAGGCTGTTTTATTTGTACATAGTTATTGTCAAGAAATGAGTGTGATGCAGATGGTTTTTTGTGCCACTCACACTCAATGACTTAGTTTGAGAGCATATTTGGTAGATGGACATTTCTACTATATATTTATTTGGTAGATTTCCATTACTACCATATATCATATGTTTTCTATAATCTTTAATCATAAATAAATAATTGATTGCTGCCACTTACACTTATTACTAACATTGTTTACCAGAAAGATGTTCATTTCTACCAATTAGTTTGTAAGTTTCACTCACTAATGCCAGATAAATGTGTGATTCCTATCTGGGCATTTAATCATATTATTTGATTCATGTTAAACAGATATTAAAGTGAATATGGATAACATAATATTTATTTTCCCTTATTCAAGCTGTTCATTATTTTTTTCCAAGCAATGCAGCCTGCTTTGTCTATTTTTTTTAATAATGTAGTTTATTAAATGATTTTTAGTGTATCCTAAAAATTGTAAAATGTATAAGTCTTCAAAATGAATTAAATTAATAGATATTAGTTGTATTTATAGTTGGTCTATGCAGAAAGTCTATATATTTCCAGAGTCAATAAAATGCATAGGGCTATATATTTCATGTGCATAATAAAAGCAATGAATATCTAATCGTATTAATTTTTCATAAAACTAGCTAGAGTATAATAAAACCATAGATCATTAAGTGTTGTTATTTTAAAATCAATCTTGGGCAAAATACCAATAGAGCAATATTTTGGATGATTTCTGTCACTTCTGTTATTATTTGTTTTATGACTATATATATATATATATATATATATATATATATATATATAAATCATAATTTATTATTATTCCAGCATTTGCCATTTATTGTAATCTACAGTAGTAATTAAAGTATAAGAACCTCTTGTATCTAATTGAATCTAGCAAATATAAAAAGAAAAAGTTTTTATCATGTGATGTTGCAATGTGGAGCTGCATACAAATTACCTTTCGGTGATTTTAATTTAGCTTTGCATTTTAGTTTAATAATAATAATAATAATAATAATAATAATAATAATAATAATAATAATAATAATAATAATAATAATAATAATAATAATAATAATAATAATAATAATAATAATAATAATAATAATAATAATAATAATAATAATAATAATAATAATAATAATAATAATAATAATAATAATAATAATAATAATAAATAATAATAATAATAATAATAATAATAATAATAATAATAATAATAATAATAATAATAATAATAATAATAATAATAATAATAATAATAATAATAATAATAATAATAATAATAATAATAATATTATATATATATTGAAGCAGTGGATTTGTAGGCTAGATTCAGGCTTCACATCTTTCTAGATTGCTAGAAAAGAATCAAACCAGATCCATGCATGTTATGATGATTATAAAACTTTCCGTCTGCCATTTTATATACATTTAATTTTTGGACCAGCTAATAAGTGAATAAAATATTAATTTTCTATTTAAAATGTTTTTACTCTAAATATTGGAGGGGCCCAGATATATATATATATTTGCGCATATATATATGCGCAAATACACACACACATACACACACATATATATATAGGATTTGAACTCAGATTTTCAAGCACCCCCCAACTATCCACACTATCTCATACAACTGATACACATGACCACACACATGTAGAAAATATTACTAATCACCAATATACGTATTTCATGCTAAACCATAACTCATCAGTTGGTCCAGAATATCATCTCTCACACATGCTCAGCTTATATTAAGATAGCAAATCTTCATACTTTAATGGACAGGCTTCAATCCACTGCAACCTCCAACTTTTCAGCCATCCATATCATTGAAAATCTGATGATGAAAACTCAAATCCCATGCTGATGCTAATATTATTGTCATGCCCATGTTGACCTGAAGTCCACTCTGACCCCTCATGTATAGGACAGTATCCATTAAATACATATAAGAGGGATGGACAGGATACATGCTTGATATGTAAATAATTGGAAACCAGGCACTCTTCACAAACCTGAGAGGTTGCAGTGGATTGAAACCTGTCCATTAAAGTATGAAGATTTGCTATCTTAATATAAGCTGAGCTTTGATTATATATATGTGTGAAAGATGATAATCTGAACCAACTGATGAGTGCTGGTTTAGCATGAAATATGTATATTGGTGAATATTAATCTTTTCTACATGTGTGGGGTCATGTGTATTAGTTGTATAAGATATTGTGGATAGTTGGGGGGTGCTTGAAAATCTGAGTTCAAATCCTCTATACTTACAATTAAGCTCCCAGGTTTGTGAAGAGTGCCTGGTTTTCAATTATATATATATAATAACAGATAGAAACTTTTATAAAAATCAATAAATAAATTTTAAACATAAATAAATATTTTAAACATGTCACTGTACTGGTCAAAATTGTATATTAACTCCACATGATTCACAATCTGGATAAATGAACCTCGAATCCAACCATACATTTGATCAAAGATAAAGAATACTTATGAATTTTGCCCTGTTCATCTGCCAACTAATTAACAACATTTTCAATGTAAGCAATAAATCTTTCTTACATTTCATCTCACTAGCATCAGTGGTAGAGCATAAGCCTCAATTAATTCTAACATCTAACTTTAATATTGATTCTAATTAGACCTATTCATTAACTTAAATATAGGGATGGTTTGTATGTGATCTTGAGTCATCAGATAGCAGACAATAATTAATTAGAAATGCTAATTTTAGAATGAAATGAATGAAGACGAACCACAGGTCACTTAAATTCAAATATATATTTAATAAAACATTTGTATAACTTTTTTTATGTCTCTCTGTCTTATTTGGTAAATTTATTAACATAAATTTTGGTCCTGTCATTAATTATGCCTCAAGTAAGGGAGCAGTAAAGTTCGAGACAAATATTTTAAATAACCCTATTTTCAATATAACTTTATTATAAATGAAATTATTTTAAGAAAGAAATAATTGAAACATATTTTAGAAATTGGTTTCAAAGAGAGTCTACTTTAGTGTTAGGACCTAAATTTGTCGGAGGAATTTGGACACAGCCGAAAATGGAGCTCATAGCCAACATCAAGGCAGGGTTGATTAACAACCCATGTAGTGAACATGTCATCACAGCAGTGACTAAATCCATTAGAAACAAATGTTTAAAGAATGATGGGGGCAATTGGGGAAAGTTTATACATAGTAAAAAAAGTTCCTCAATGACAACAACATTAAGTGCATGAAAGAGGACAAAGGCAGCAGCTTTGTCTTGATGAATGATGCGGATTTCAAAGATAAAATAAACGCACAGATACAAAAATTGAAATTTGAGGAAGTTACATCTTTCAACAATAAAATAAATAGAGAGAAGTTTATCATCATGATTTTGCATGCACATAAGGCCTAAACAGAGCCAAGTATTATAGAATATACCCATCTGCAACCGTACAACTGAGAATTTTTGCTAATGCAAAATTGCATAAACAGGAAGTACCTCTGAGGCTAATTTAAGACTATGACAGCATCCACTATTTCAATGTGGCCAAATTAGTTAATGACTGGTTGATTGAATATATAGAATTTGGTTCATGCACAATTAAATCGTCATTTGAATTCATGAGCAAAATAAAAGACGCAACGATTCCGCATGAATTTAGGATGGCAGCAGTGGATGTCACAGAGCTATACAGCTCCATTGACAGACAATTATCTATTAGAATAATAGAACAGGAGTTATACAGGAAGGAGTGCCCTGTTTTCAAAGCATGATTTATTGTGGATTTCCTGAAATGGCTGAATGGAAATATTTTGGCATCATATGAAAACAAATGGTACAGAATGAACAACGGATGGCCTATGGGACTCCCCATTAGTGGCATCATTTCTAGCATTGTGCTAGATCACTTTGAACAACAGGTGATTCCAAAGTACCAGACAGCAATGCCAAACATAATTTATAGCAGATACGTAGATGACATATTCTTGGCAGCACCCGAAAATGCTATCACGGAGATTTTACATGAACTCCACACTCTTTCCAACCTCATATTTAATTGCACACATAAAGATGAGCAAAACATGGTCAGGTATCTGGATTTAAAAATTAAGAGAGAGAATTTAGCATTTGTTTATTCCATGATAATTAAACCCTTGTGCATCCGAGGCTACATCCATCTGCTCTCAAAATCCCTTAAAGCACACAAACTTGCAGGGCTGTCTGCCTTCTTATTTTGCAATCACCACCTGTGTAAATTGGGAGTCAGACAGGAAAAACAACATCACCAGCTACATCAGGGACTTAATAAGAGTGGGTTATGATAACAAAACAATAACCAAAAGGATTGCAAGCTCTCATAAAAGACTGCAAAAAAACACAAAAGATGACAGACAACATCTAATTATACCCTACATACCTACAGTAGCTAAAAATTTCAGTAAAATATTACAGAAGAAATTCAAACTCGGATTCAGAACCCCTCCAAACACAAATAGGCTCATCAACAATACCAAAGACACAAAAATATAGAAGAAACCCCCCATGTCATTTATAAAATTGTGTCCCCGCAGACAGAATGTGATTCAGTATATTATGGGGAAACTTGGGCCACAGTGAGCAATAGACTGGCTCAGCATATATATATATATATGCTGATATATATATATATATATATATATATATATATATATATATATACAAAGGCTACAACTAAAGGAGAGGGCAGCTCAGTATTTGCTGATCATCAGCAGGAGCAAAGCCATAGATTTGAGCCATCTAAAGCCGACATCGTATGCACAGAGAGGAATGATGTCAAGAGGAAGATCAAAGAGGCATGTTACATCACCAGCGATGCCATGCCAATCAACAGAAAAGTCATGTGCTTCGTGGTCTCGAAAAGGTGGATGTTGTAATTTGCATAAATTTGCATAGAATCAAGCCTGTAAAAAGGACTATGATTATGAAGCCATAAAGGCCCCAAAAGCACTAAGTCCATAAAATAGAAGCTTACTAATAATAAACTTATAGTTTCACCTCAGTTAATAATTTTAGCTTTTCAGTAATTTACAAAGTAAGGGTGAAATAAAATTCTTTATTACAAAAATGGTAATGGAATTTTCTAATTATAAGTAAAATTAAAATGGAAAAGATAATTGAAACATGAATAGTTCAAATTTACATTAAATTAAAAATAGATCTGAAACAATAAAATCAGTGGGAGAATGGATCTCAAGAATACAGTGCAGAATATTTTAGGTTGATAATTGCAGTCATTGGAATTTCGACATACCCACTTAGCCTTGGGCAAATGAGAAAGGGAATTTCCCAAAAGTAGTCAAGAATGGTATAAATAGCCCATGAGAACAATTAAAATTCATAGCTAGTCATAGTTTTCATTCAGTAATTGCCTGGTGTATATATGCTGGTTAAATTTTCAATAAATATAAAATGTTTAGAAGCGAGGTGGCAGAGTAGATGGCCTTGTGACCTATCCCTCTCCCCACTGTCCCAAATATGATTGACAAATACCATACACTAGATAAACTTCATCAAAATGTATAATTGTTGGACTGCTGAACTGTTTGATTTCTCAAATTAAAATTCATAGCAAACTATGCCTGTGCAGAATTTCATATTTTATCGTGGGGCCCACATTTCCACAAGAACTCAGAATAAATTAGGTAATGTGTTCTCAATTTGTTTATTTCTAACCACCTAATTTATTCTTAAAAACTGCAGTGACCAGGTAATGTAATTTTGATACCTTTAATATCTTCTTAAATGAAATCTGCTTAGTTTAATGTAAACTGTTTAACTAAATTCTGTAATTTTTTTCTTGCTATCACTTTAAATCTATTGTCTCTGTTCTCATTCTGTCTGTCTTAAAAGATATGCCTCTTAATGCTAAACTTTCTCTTTAACTGGTTCAGAAAATATTATTATTATTATTTACTTAAGAATGTATTTGTTTAAGATGACAAATGTCTTATTTAAAATGAAATCACTATATGGGAACTTGTTCCATCTCGACAAAAGTTTTATATAATTAAATATTTTGCTTCCTATTTCCCAACCAGTGTCTCTCCATAAATAACTAACTCTTTAGTTATAAATGATTAATTCTTGGAGCAACCTTTTTTTTTTGTCGACATGAAATAATTTATATTATGTGTTTTGAAATATTTATGCGTACATGGTTTAGGTTTGGGGAGACGCTAGGTCAAGTATGAGATTTTATTTAGTTGTATTATTCCATGTTATAATAATGAAATGGAGGAGTTTTTAGAAAGTTTATTCTTGCAAAACTGTAACAGAGAGTAATAAATGTTTTAATTTAAATATTAGTGGGATTTTGTTTTGAAGGAAGAGACATATCACCCATAAAGTGATATTCATAATAATATTCAATGATTATTTTAAACTTGTTGGTCTGATCTTGGTCAATCTGTATAACATTTTCATAATCTTTAATAGCTCAGTACAATTTTCTATATTCTAAAAAAATGTATTTTTCCAGTATTTATATTTTGCCTTGCCAGCATTTGTCTTGATTACTTGTCTTTTGTTCTTTGTGATTGCTAAATCAGAATTAGACCACATGATAATTTCACTGGCCATGAATTTTTTTATCATGATATGAAAGACAAAATGGAAAAAACTGGGTAAGCTGAGCTTAGCTAGCCTTGATGATTCTCATCCTTTCACCTGAAATATTAGGTTTGCTAATTGCGCAGACCATTCGTTTTATTTCTTGGTATCACTAGAATGAGGCAGGGAAATTAAGTCTATACTGGTAATGTAATATCAAATGCTGGGTTTGTCCAATTTCTTTTGTTCTGAGTACATCATGGTAGATTGAATACAGTCTGATTAATTTATTTGTTTTACAATCTTAAAATATTTAGTTGCGAATATCGCAATCCGCTTATATTTTAAACATGTCACTCTCTTTGAAACCAATTCCTAAAATATGATTCAATTATTTCTCTCTTAAAATAATTTTATTTATAATAAAGTTATGTTGAAAATAGGGTTATTTAAAATATTTGTCTCATATATCTCAGACTTGAGTGGGCATCTACCATAAAACTCTAATTGTGTCATTTGTTATATTGGCATATGAACTGTACTGCTCTTTTACTCAAGGCATAATTAATGACAGGACCAAAATTTATGTTAACAAATTTACCATATAAAACAGAGAGATATTAGAAAAGTTATACAAATGTTTCATTAAATATATATGTGAATTTAAGCTACCTGTGGTTTGTCTCTATTCATTTCGTTCTAAAATTAGCATTTCTAATTAATTATTATGCTGCTATCTGATGAGTCAAAGTCACATACATACCATCCCTATATTTAAATTAATGAATGGGTCTAATTAAAATCAATATTAAAGTTAGACATTAGAATTAGTCGAGACTCATCCTCCACTGTTGATGCTAGTGGGCTGGAGTATAGAAAAGATTTATTGTTTATCTCAAAACTGTTGTTAATTAGTTGGCAGATTTAGAGACTGGGTAAACAGGGCAGAATCCATAAGTATTCTTGATCTCGCATACGGTCGAATTCAAGGTAGTTTTACCCAGGCTGTGAATCATGTTGAGCTAACATACAATTTTGACAGATACAATATCATTCAACTTCTAAATAAAAAATAATATTCATCTGTAGAAGATATTTATTTTAATAACTAAATGTAATAATATATTTACAAAAAAGATATATGTTTAATGCAGTCATTATCTAGAATGATGTTTAGGGGCAGAAAATAAATTACCAAAGTTTATAAGAAATGTTAGAACTTCCAAAGTAAAATAGAAAATCAGTAGTTGAATATTAAGATGTAATAAATATTACTATATTCTTATTAATGTCTTATTTGTAAAGGCATAAAATTACAATTTAATTTTATTATCAATAATTCTCCATCTTGTTTTTATGTGACTACATTCTTCTGCTTTGTTTGTACTTAACTGGTTTTTTAAAAATCATTATCAAATGAAAATTTTTATTATTATTATTTATAGTTTCAAAAAAGCTTTTATATATGTTTCTAAAAATGATCTATTTTCAGGGAATATGCTTAATTTTTCCTAATTTATTTAATAACTTTTTTACATATTTTTAAAATGTTTCATTAGCTTTAGTCTTTTCTAGAAAAATATCACTGATTTTCTCTGAAATTATATATAATTAAATGGGTTCATGTTGTTATTCTGAAGTCATCAGCTATTTGTAAAATGTATTTTATAGTATTGGTTGCTTATTTATTTCCAAGACCTTCCTCTATGACTTAAAAATACAAAAAAAATTTAAAGCTTGATAGTGTATATCAGTTGTTTGAATAATATTAATAAAAAATTCAGTTCAAGCTCATATTGTCAGACTGATTTTAATGCTACCTTAAACTAATAAAGGAAGAAAGTAATACACATCTAGTTCTTAAATTATGAAAGATAAAGGCGATTATAAGATTTCAGAATCAATATTATATATATATACACACATATAAACATTTCATTGCTGATAATCTTTTTACTATCTCACTTTTAACGTTTCAGGACATTCAACAAATTTTAATGAATTATATTATATTATACTATATTCATGATAATATATATACAATATTACAAGATTTTATCAGATATGGGATAGTCATTTTTATACGACTAAATAAATATATAGATAAAATTTTTGGTTATAATTTTTTTATATCATAATGCAGTTATATCCGATATTACTTTCTTCATAAAAAAAAAAATATAAATAATTAGTCTTAAATATTCTTTCTAGCATATAATGTTTTCCGTTAACATTTTAGAAAATGTACACATAGTTTGTGATATGTGTGTATATGTACGCATGTATTTATGTGATTGGTTTCAACCTGTGACGTAAAAGCATTATATTTATATGTACGCACGTATTTATGTGATTGGTTTCAAGCTATGGCGTAAAATCATTATATTTACATAAAATTGTAAATATATGCATTTCTTGTATATATATTTGTTTGTAAATTTCGTTAAAAATTATTTAAATGATATCAACCTTTAATGTAAAACAAAGGTTCACTTAATAGATGTGAGTGTATGTGAGCTTGCATTGGATGCATCCGTCCCAAGTGAAAAAATGCGGGTGGGTGGGTAGATATTTGAAATAATATTTGATAAAAAAAACAATATTGATATTTTTTTGCAACTTGCTTTGTTATAATGATAATAAATAAATTATTTATATGTTTTAAAATAATATTTAATATAAAGATTGTTTATCTAAGAAACAAATTATTTTTCAATATTTAAAAAATCGGAGATAAAACAAAAAGAAAACAAAAGATTTCTACTCAATATATATATAAAGAATAATGACAGATAATTACAATCACAATAAATTAGGAAGGTACAGCGCTGATAGTAAAATTAAAAAATATAGTTCAGCTAGATAATATTAAAAAAAATAATTTAGTTTTTATATTATCTGACTTCAAATTAATTTAATAATTACAAAATATGAATTTTTTCTACAATACAGGCTTTTACATACTTGCACTTCTGTATGTAATACATAGGAGTTTGAACTCTGACTCTTACACGACCCTCAACCATCCATGCTATTTTATACCGCTGGTACACTATCAAGCACATGTTCAAAAGATATATAATCCCCAATATACTTAATTCGTGCTAAACCAGCACTTGTCAATTGGTCCAGATTATCATCTCCACACCTATATAGAATCAAAGCACAGCTTATATTAAGATAGCCAATCTTCATACTTTAATAGACAAGCTTGAAAACACTCCACCCTACAACTCTTCAGCCACCCATTTCACTGAAAATCTGATGATGGAATGGTCAAAGCTCACTTTAGTGCCAATCTTTTCATCCTACCCATGTTAACCACAAGTCACTCTGACCCCTCATGTACAAGACATAATCCATTTACATACATATGATAGATGGTCAGGCCTTAAAGCACTATATTTTGTCCTGTACATGGGATAAAAGTGACCTATGGTCAACATGGGTAGGATAAGAATGTTCACACTAAGGTGGGCTTTGAGCATTCCATCATCAGATTTTCAATGAAATGGATGGCTGAAGAGTTGTGAGGTGAAGTGGTTTGAAGCCTGTCCACTAAAGTATAAAGATTGGCTATCTTAATATAAGCTGAGCTTTGATTGTATATATGTATGGAGATGATAATTTGGACCAACTGACGAATGCTGGTTTATCAAAAAATATGAACATTGGTGATTATTTATCTTTTTAACATGTGTGTGATCAAGTGCATCATCATTATGAGATAGCATGGATGGTTGAGAGTTGTGTGAAAGTCTGAGTTCAAATGCACCTCTAATAATTATAGTCATATAGGACTTAAACAATAAATAAAATTGACTTTCAAATGACCTTTGTATAAAGATTATAAAGTGATTACTTTATTTATTGTGTATTCAAAATTTTTTTGTACTATCAAAGTAAATGAATTATATTGTGTATGTATTTGCCATTTAAATATCAAAACTTAATACTTATATATATATATATATATATATATTTTCACGGATAAAAGATGTCATATTATTATTACTATTTGCGGGATATTTCGTGTAGTGAAAAAGCTAAATGCTGACATTTCAGTACAATATCAAGTACCTTCCTCAGAGATTTTTAAAAGGCCCAAGAGCATAAATAAAAGGTGTGAATTAAAGCATATTAACAACATTTGAAAGAAGCTATTGGAAGAAAAAATACATTTTAAAACTTCTCAACCAATAGAATTTAAATATGAGGAGAAAGAAAACGATAAAAACGATTTTAAATCTCATATGCATTTTTATGATTTGAGAAAGAGGATGCTCTGAGGAAGGTACTTGATATTGTACTGAAACGTCTGATCCCGCAAATAGTAATAATAATATGATATATATATATATAACTAAACAAGTGAAGCTCAATTTTAAGAGAATTATAAGGTTGAGTGCTTTCGAGAACCTTTAAATCCCATATTCATGCCCTATCTTAGTAGTGTTGGTTTGAGTTGTGATTTAATAAAAACCTCTGTAGTAATTTATGCAAATCTATTCAAATTTATTCCATGTCTTAATATAGTCCATTTTCTAGAGATGGAAAATCACCGACATTCCTACAGTAGGCTATGAATATGGAAGCTAAATGTTCCTGAAAGCGTTCAGCCATATAATTATCTTGAAATTGAGTTTCAATTGTTTGCGTAATGCACAATTTGTAACTTACTACAGGAAGGTGAAGTGTAAACAAAAATTTTATTTTAATATATTGAACTAATAATATTTATTCACTTTAATATACAAATCTTTTCATAATATTTTTAAATATTTTGAAATTTTATGTTAAGTGCATATCATCTTGCTATGAAAGAAAAACTCTCATAGAGAAATAAAGTTAAAATCTATACTTTATTTAAGACATTTTTTTTTTATTCTAGCAAAATTTAAAAGAAGCAATAGATAAATCTATTATTCCAAATTGCAAACAATAAAAGAAATTATTTATTTATTTTTTTATTTTTTATATCTATGTAATTAACTTTATTTTAAATTCATGCAATCTGATATACTGTAGTAAATTTAAGATTTTATCACCTATAAAAGCTATTACAGTTAAACACACACATATAATTTTATATGAATATAAAGATATGGTAAATGTATATGTATCCATTATATATAAAACTCTTATAACTAAAGATGTGCTCCGTGAATTATTATAAGTTAGATTTAACAATAATTATTATATTAAATTCCATGAATTATAATAAATTAGATTTAGCAATAATTATTGTATTAAATTTTATTTTATAGATGCGCTAAGAAAGGAATATTAACAAACTAAAAGAAATATATAAAATTTGATAGGTAAACCGATATGTTATACGGTGATGAATCTACTTAAAGTAATACTAGTTATATTCAGTATTGAATATGTATTCTGATAAGTTCAGAAAGTGTTTATAAAAGTAATGTTGTGTTGTAGAAATATAAAAATAATGTTTATTAATGAACATCAATTCATAATGATATAGATAATGAGATAAGAAGAATATTTTAAGAAGTATATCAAAAATTGCTGTTTAAAAACATTTTTTTTTTCATAAATTATGCTGATAGTGGCTTGGTGCCTTTTTGGATTGATATTTTTTAAAGATTTCTGGCATTTATTATGGAATTCCAGTTGTTTTATAGTACATTATGTGGGTAGACGAATAAATGATATTTCAAATTGCATGTTTTATTAAGATAAAATATGTTTTATTTATATATCAATTAGTATTTGAAATACAAGCATTCTTCATATACCTGAAGCTTAATTGTAAATATAGGGGATTTAAACACAGACTTTAAAGTATCCTTCAATTATCTACACTGTCTTATATCTCTGATACACATAACCACACACACACATGTAGAAAAAAATACATAATCACCGATATGCCTGCTGAACCAGCACTCATCAGTTGGTCCAGATTATCATCTCCTATACACATATATAATCAGTGCTCAGTTAATATTAAAATAGAAAATCTTCATACCTTAATGGATAGGCTTCAATCTACTCCAACTTCCAACTTTTCATCCATCAATACCATTGAAAATCTGATGATGGAATGCCCAAATCCCATGCTGATGCCAATATTATTGTTATGCTTACATTGACCTCAAGACACTATGACCCCTCATGTATAGGACTGTATCGATTTAAATACATAGAAGAGAAATGGACAGAATGCAGGATTAATGGGTAATATTTGAAATACAGGCATTCTTTATATAGCTGGAACTTAATTATAAATAAAGGGGATTTGAACACAGACTTTAAAGTACCCTTCATCAGCATGAGATTTGGGCATTTCACCATCATATTTTTAATGGTATAGATGGATGAAGAGTGGCAGCTGGAATAGATTGAAGCCTGTTTATTAAAGTATGAAGGTTTGCTATTTAACCTAGCATTGATTATATATGTGTGAGGGAGATAATAATCTGGATCAACTGATGAGTTATGGTTCAACACAAAATTCATATATTAGTGATTATTTATCTTTATACATGTGTGTGGTCATGGATATCAGTGAAATGAGATAGTGTGGATAGTTGAAGGGTGCTTTAAAGTCTGTGTTCAAATCCCCCTATATTTACAATTAAGCTCCAGGTATACAAAGAATGTCTGTATTTCAAACATTACACATTAATCCTGCATCCTGACCATCCCTCTTTTATGTATTTAAATGGATAAGGTCTTAAACATGATGGATCAGAATGACTTGAGGGCTACGTAGGCAAAATAATAATATTGGCATCAGCATGAGATTTGGGCATTCCATCATAAGATTTTCAATGGTATTAATAGCTGAAGAATTGGAGGTATGAAGATTTGCTATCTTAATAAAAAACTGAGCATGATTATGTATGTGTGTGGACCAACTAATGAGTGCTGGTTCAGCCTAAAATACATATTTTGGTGATTATTTATCATTTATACATGTGTGTCATCTTATGTATTAATGATATAAGATAGTGCGGATAGATTAAAGGTGCTTTAAAGTCTGTCTTCAAATTCCCAATATTTCTATATTAATTACTAACATTATTTTCATTGCTATTGTATCATTTTAATGAATATTTATGCAAGTTAATCAACATATAGAAAAATGTAGCATATTTAACTTTCAACACAAATAATTTCATTGTGCAAAAGTGATGTGATGATAACATGATAAGAATAGTAATGCATAATATAGTATTCCAGGATTCTCGAATATATAAATATTGAATACACCACAAGAAATCTCCAGTATCGAAATATTTCATCATTCTTTCAGAAACACTTTATTAATAAATTATCCTTTATGCTTTGGTTATCTTTTCATTTAGCATTACTTTGTTTACTAAATGCATTACAAAGCAAACCTAC
This sequence comes from Epiperipatus broadwayi, assembly GCA_028023455.1. Lineage (NCBI taxonomy): Eukaryota > Metazoa > Onychophora > Udeonychophora > Euonychophora > Peripatidae > Epiperipatus > Epiperipatus broadwayi. The sequence goes on along the minus strand of JAQFVV010001635.1, from coordinate 31,065 downwards.
ATACATCTTAAATCTTTGCTAAAGGCACAATTATAAATTTATGAAATAAATTTTGGGAGAATTTGTAGAAGTGAGGCATACAAAAAATGTTCACATTACTTTAAATACAAATATTTCAATGATGTTAAGTCAGGTATGATTATCTGGATACTTTTTTTTGAGAAATAATTATTGAAAAGTGTATTGGATCCATTAATGTTCTGATATCATTCTAGTAGTACAGTGAAAAACTCAAATTTTTACCATTCACTACACATAAATAAAGGATTCTGATTCCAGAAGATAATAAAAAAGTAACCCAGATAAAAACAAATAAAATTATTAAATATGAGTTTTATATATATATATATATATATATATATATATATATATATATATATATATATATATATATATATATATATATATATATATATATATATATATATATATATATATATATATATAAGAACTGTCTTATATTAAATGGGACATTATTGGACTTTGTGAAGTTAGAAGAAAAGGTGAAGAAACAATTGATTTAAAAAGTGGACATATACTCTACTATAAAGGTACAAATATTGGAAATACAAGTAGAGTAAGATTCATTATAAATAAAAAATGGAAGAATAACATTGTGGAGATTGATGGTGTATCAGAAAGAGTGGTAAGATTAGTTTTACAATTTAATAGCAGATACCAAATGCAAATAATTTAGGTTTATGTCCTAACAAGTTCTCATAGTGATGAAGTAGTAGAAGATTTTTATATGTATGTACAAAAAGCTTTTAATCAGAATAAACATTTTAAAATTGTTATGGGAGACTTTAATGCTAGAATTGGTAAACAAATGAAAGATGAAAATGCTGTAGGTAATTTTGGTTATGGTAATAGAAATGACAGATGACATAGACTTGTGGAGTTTGAAGAAAAAAAACCTTATATTATGAATTATTTTTTTGAGAAAAATGTTAAAAGGAAATGAACATAGAAGCATCAAAATAAAGGTACAGCAGAATTGGATTATATTTTGATTAATAGAAAATACACATTTCAAGATTTTAATGTTCTTAATAAATTTAACACAGGAAGTGATCATCAATTAGGAAGATGTAAGATACATGTTAATGCAAAACTAGAGAGACAAAAATTATTAAAAAAAATAATATTTACAGCTGATATTTCTAATCTTCAGAAACATTCTAATGAATTTAAATTAGAACTTACAAATTGGTTTCAAGTATTAGTAGATTTTGCACATGATTCAGATTTGAATGACATTAACAGGAAAACAAGTGATACACTTTTAAAAACTGCAACAAAGATAGATGGTAGAAAAAGCAGCAATTGACCAATAAAATTTCTACTGAGACTAGAGAATTTATGAAGAAAAGAAGGAATATGAGGATATGCAGCAATGATGCATTAAAAAAGATTAAATATCTCAAATTTTGTAAACTGGTGCAGAAAAGAGTTGAAAATGATATAAGAAAGTATAATTGTGAACTAGCAAGGAAAGCTGTAGAAGAGAATAAAAGTCTAAAGAGTGTAAAACAACATTTTGGTATTGGTAGGAAATTTATATCTGCAATAAGAACCACAGATGGCATTATTACTAAAAAGAGAGATGAGATCATGAAATGTGTAGAATACTTCTATCGAGAATTATATAGTAATAAAAAACAAGTGCCTCCTATACCTATTATATCTTCCAAATTGCACAAAATTTTGAATGAGGAAGTGAGACATGCAATTAAATTTATGAAGAAAAGGAAGGCTCCATCTAATTATGAAATTATAATTGATATATTAAAAGAAGCAGGTGAAGAAATATAAATTTTTTTTAGCAAAGTTATATACTAAATGACTAAATGATAAAGATGTACCAGATGATTGAAAGAATGCAGTAATAATATTAATATTTAAAAAAGGTAATAAAGAAGATATTAAAAATTACAGACCTATCAGACTTTTATCAGTTTTATACACATTTTTACTAAGATAATTACAATTTGTCTACAGAAAACATTGGATTTCCATCAACCAAGAGAACAAATTGGATTTAAAAGTGGTTTTAGTACAGTAGATCATATCCAGGTATTGAGAGAAGTTATAGAAAAGACAAATGAATATGAGTTGCCATTTTAGGATTTGTAGATTATGAAAAAACATTTGATTCTATAAACATTTCTTTAGTGATTAAAGCATTGGATCATCAAGGTGTAGATCACGGATATTCTTATGTTTTAAAAAATGTTTATAAAAATGCAACAGCATCAATTAGATTACATAATGATAGTAGGAAAATCAACATTGAAAAGGGTGTAAGACAGGGTGACTCAATATCTCCAAAACTTTTTACAGAAATACTGCAGAAAGTATTTTGTGGATTAAAATGGGAAGCTAAAGGAGTGAAAGTAAATAGAGATTATTTAAGTCATTTAGATTTTGAAAATGATGTTCTTGTTTTTGCAAATAATGCTTTAGAGCAGGAAATGCTGCAGGAGTTGTCAGATGAAAGTAGGAAAGTAGGACTAAAGATAAATGTTAAAAAGACTAAAGTAATGTTTAATAGATTTTCTCAAAATATAAAAATAAAGATTGATTATGATGAGTTAGAAGAAGTTAACAGTTACAAATACCTTGGTCAGATTATTAATACAGATGGAAACATAATGGATAAAATTAATCATAGAATTAAACTTGGTTGGAGTACTTGGGGTAGAAATAACTTGATACTGAAAGGAAATATGCCTGTGTTTGAAAAAAGGTTTTTAATAAATGTGTTTTGCCAGTTCTTACTTATGGATCTGAGACTTGGACACTTAATAGAAGAGCAATACAGAGATTCAGATCACTCAAAGAAATATCAGAGATACATGTTGGGAGTAACAAGAAGAGATCAAAAATGCAATGTATGGGTAAGAGAACAAACAGGTGTTACTGACCTCATTGAAAAAATTAAAAGACTGAAGTGGAGTTGGGCTGGACATATTGCTAGAAGAGATGATAATAGATGGACAATTAAAACTTTAAACTGGATTCCAAGAGATTGTAAAAGACCCAGAAAGACACCACATGTGAGATGGATGAAATATGAAAGTGTACAGGGGTGATGTGGAAAAGAGAAGCTAAAGATAGGAAAAGATGGATTGAACTTGGAGAGACCGTCATCCTGCAGTGAATTGATAATGGTTGATTATATATATATATATATATATATATATATCAATATTATCAATATATATATATATATATATATATATATATATATATATATATATATATTATACCCTCATCTTCAGTTCAATATAATGATAAGACAATATGACTAGCTCAGATAAAATGATTACTCAGCTAAAATACATATAATCTTAATATAATCGAAAATAAAGTTATCCTATGATAATATCTACTATTTAACTAGGTCTAACTGATTAATAAGTAATAGATGGTTCGATTTATAAAAAATTAAATAAATAAAATATTAATAAATCATAAAACAACTAAGTGAAGTAAAAGCAGTAAGAATTACATTGAGCCAATATTCCACAGGATACAATATCAATGGCATAAAATGCTATCTCCCCGCCCCATTATATCAAATAATAACAAATTCATAGCATTCTTAGGACTTTAATATAATAACAATCAATTTAATATAATATTACTAAATGAATTTTAATCTCCTTATTAAATAATATAATTATAATTTTCTCAGGTTCTTTCAAATAATTCTAATCAATTTATAATCTCCTGTAGTCAAGTATGCTAAGGGATTTTGTATCATCCTCAACTATACCTAACTAATAATAATAATAATAATAATAATAATAATAATAATAATAATAATAATAATAATAATAATAATAATAATAATAATAATAAAATAAATAAATAAATAAATAATAATAATAATAATAATAATAATAATAATCTTATTTCTCATTAAATAATTATTAATGTTATCCACAGTTCAATATCATGGTAACTAACAATAATGATAATAACAATAAGTAATATAATTCTTTTAGTTTTCATGTGGCATCTTAAATAATATATGACACAATCTGATATAATCTAAACACATGTGGCAACAAATAACGTTAAAATTCTATACAATAAATTGTGCATTCAGTTATGACTACAATAATAATATTAATGCAAAAGAAAATTTCTCAATTATATTATATTCTGAAGCATTGTGATTTCTTAAAATAAATAATTATATCTTACTATGCAAATATTATGTTTATTTTGGTATCTGTCAATCATGTATTTGTGATGGTGAATAAATCAACATAACACAAAGTTTTATAAAAACAAGTTTAACAAATTTTATTATTCTATACATTTAACAAAAATTATATACACTATTTACAATCGTGTTTAATAAAACGTAACAAATATAAAACTAATTTAGATACATTGGGTTACATCTTTCCACATCATAAAAATATAATAAATCAACAAGTAAATAAGCCTTTACTCCGACTTATATACTTTTTATGGCACATTTATTAAAAATAGAATACAAATTTAGGAATATTCTTATAGTTTAATACAAAAAATATCCGTTAATTAACATAACTAGAACATATAATTTTCGTAAGTGTACACGAAAAATATAAAGTATAAATACTTAAATAATACTCATCTTTAAAGTATGTTCAAATATTTGTACAATAAATAAATTAAACTTATCTAATATAATAGTGCTAGTGTTATTTTAAATATATTTCTTGGTTCATTCGATAAATAAAATTGACTTTAATATAATAGTAATATTGGTGGTGTTTTATATATTTTGCTTGGTACTACTATAAATAAAAATCCTTATATGTCTATTTCATGTATGTTTAAAATATAAAACAATATTCACAAGCATTCATTCTAATTTGGGTTGTCCATTTTGGGTGTTTTATTTTTTTAAAAAAATATGCATTAACACATAAAATCAACATATCAAAATTATTCAAAAATCTCATGAATAATTTTCATCTCTTATGTTATTAAAAATAGTTTAATAAAATATAAAAAATATCTATGATTCTTTTTTATTCACTGTTAGCATTTACATTCAATCTCATTTGTATTAGACTTTAACCTAATCCAAAATAAGAAAAACCTATCTCATCTCCTTTTAAAATAATGATACTACAATTCAAAATTATTCATTATTTTCTTTCATAAAATACAATGCTATATGATGCAATAAGTGTTGAAATTAAGATAGTAATACAATGCATAGAACCTGAAGAAATAACTAGAGTAAAGACTCAATAGTATAAAATATATTGGATAATTTACAGGGATACAGTTTGTACGAAGAATAGGTATGATTTGTCTGTCTAATACCCTCAAATATAATAATAATGTCCAGGCTATTTATTCAGCACTCACTTGAACATTTTAAAATACAAAATATCAAGAAAACACTGTCCTTGGAAAATATATACAAGACACAGGGCTACATTATCTGTATTTGCATAATCTACTAAGATAACAATATAGGTTACTTTCCTATTTTTTCCATAGATCCTACATATAAACATCCAAAGGTTTCTTTACATAATCACTAAGTTACTACCGATTTAAAACTTTGCAATAGATTTAACAACCTACATCACAAAAATATCTAGCATTACTCTAAATAATAAACAAAATTTGCATATGGCTTTAACAATCTAAAACTACTACAAGAAAGGTTTTATTCACTTTTAAAACTCAACAATGAAATACAAATGATTTTGTTTTAAAATATTAAAATCAATATTTAAAATATTTCCAAAAGTAAAATTCATCCATTAAAAAATAATATAAAATTATGAGTATCAATAAATTATATTACATTGGTAATATAAAAGAAAATGTATGCATATCTTTCTAAATTTATGGCTTATATCTTTAGAATAATAATAAAGTTTTATGTGTAATTAATGCACACATACCTGTTCATATGTTCATATGACAAGGCAATATCATAAAAATATTCCAAGCAATTCTAGTAAATGACAATAAAATATACATCATATAAAATTAATATATTTTATAAAGCTTACCTAATGACACCTCACTTGTCAGTCATTATAACAGATGTTTTCTGGTCCAATATTTATCATAAGATAACAATTAATAATAACATTCATTCAGCATAACACAATCATATCTTAAAATGTTTATGAAAACTTTACAAAATATGTAAATGTAATTTTCCTATCCTCACTAATAAAACTTAATACTACAATTAGTATGTAAAATTATAATAAAAAAAATTATAGTTACTAAACTCCAATTCCTTCTTCTCTCCATAAAGTTTAGTTTTAAAAAGTTTTTTTCTTCTAATATTTTCATAGAAGTTTCCCAATGCTTATTGCTAAGTGATGCTACCACCCAAAAGCTTTAGAACAAAAACTTTCTCTCCTTCTCTCTGTGGCACGTAAACTCATAAATAAAAAAATGAAAAGAAAGTTGACTTTTTGAATCCAAAATTATTTTGAAGAATAATCATTAATTCTGTTATAAAAAACACAGTCTATTGTCTGCAGTTTTTCAGGATAATAATTATTAAATGTGATATCACTTGGAAAAGTTTTAAAAATAATCTCTGGAGTTTTTTCCATTCACTTGGATCATATGGCCTTTAGATGTATCAGTCTTGGCAATATAAATCCATACATATTTATATGGAAAATACACATTTTTATATTCCATTCAAATATTAGTTTATAGTAACCCAGGTATAAAATCATTTATAAAGGTATATTTTCAGTCTGAATAATATTTTTAAATTATCCATTTATTTATTTTTTTAATGAATAAGTTTTAAAAACCAGTTTTTATAATGACTTGTCACAAAACTTATATCTGTAATAATATCGGTTTTTATTTTTAATCAATTTTTTTCAAGAAAGATTTGTAATAACTGTTTAGTCAATACTTTTAAAAAATATTCACTGCAACTTTTTTCTAAAAAATATATATACATATTAACTAATGTAAGCATAAACAATATCTTTTTATTCAAAATTTAATATTAAATTCATTTTCAACTTTTTCAAAAAATATTAAAATATAAGTTTTTTCCATACAACTTTTTATTTTCTAAATAAAGTTATTTATCTTTAAAATATAATGCATAAAATTTCTAGTCCTTTGAAAAAATATTTCTGCTTAATAGTCTTGCAAATATCCAAAGTATTAAACATAAATAATGATACAAATTCTTTCATAATACTTTTAAAACTATAATTCCCTTTATTAACTGTATTTCTGTCATTAATTCTTTAAATATATTATTTCTGGTATTAAATCCATAATTTCCATGAAGTTGGCTTAAGCTTCAATAAAAATAACCAGTAGAGAATTTTTAAAATTTAGGGTTGCATTATTATGTTAACTTAGTAAATTGATAATCATTCAAAAACTTTTCTTAAAAATAATAATACTAAGAAATAGACTAAGTAATACTTTGATGTTGATATATGATAATAATGTTGATAATAAGATAATAAGTTCACAAGTTAATAAAAAATAAGTAAGTGATTAACTTATTAGGTTATTATTAAAAAAAGCAAAAAAATGAGAGCATCTACTTTTATACCAGATTGAACTTACATTTGATTGGTTATTTAATCTTCAACTTATGATCTAATTTACATATTAGGCAAGCTTGTGTAATTAAAATTTAGAAATAAAATTTATGACTCCTATTAAATATTACATATTATTACAAAATTTAATTCTAAATTAATTTTACAATTTTATTTAAACAAATTAAATAAGCCAATAAACATCATATGACCTCCATCTTTTATGCTTGTGTATAACTGTTGTTAAAACAGATGTTAAAAGAGCTGGAGGTCATGTCATGTTTATTGGCTTAAAAACCAATCCTGCCTAATAGAATATTGGTGGCTATGATTATTAAAGAATCAAAGATACTAAAATGTATGGGAACTGAACTGGGTTCAGACCCATATAACTATATAAGCTGATGGGCTTGAATTGGAAACATTAAGGGGTTTTCAGTTTAAGACTCATAGTTTTGTAGTTAAATGGAGATAAAAGGTGGTTGCTGGAGGGCTGCATTAGATCCTAAGATCTAGATGCAGTGCTCTCAGATCCAAGGCTGCTCACTGCTGAAAGCCACAAGCCAGAAACTAGTCTGGGGATATTGGATGAGTAGGCACTCGATGGGAATTTTATGCACATATCTTCTGGCATCCATTGATTACTCTAGCTTGCTGTATGTGGCATACATATAGTGAGTTTTGCCTGTTTTAACAAGTTATACACAAGCATAAGAGATGGAGGTCATGTGATATTTATTGGCTTAAAACCAATCCTGCCTAATAGAATATTAGTGGCTATGGTTATTAATAAACCAAAGACACCAAAATGTGTGAGAACTAAACTGGGTTCAGACCCATATAACTATATAAGCTGATGGGCTTGAATTGGAAACATTAAGGTGTTTTCCATTTAAGACTCATAGTTTTGTAGATAAATGAAGATAAAAGGTGGTTGCTGGAGGGCTGCATTAGATCCTAAGATCTAGATGCAGTGCTCTCAGATCCAAGGCTCCTCACTGATGAAGGCCACAAGCCAAAAACTAATCTGTGGATATTGGATGAGTAGGCACTAAATGGGGATTTTATGCACAAGCCTTCTGGCATTCATTGATTACTCTAGTTTGCTGTGTGTGGCATATGTATAGTGAGTTTTGCCTGTTTTAACAACAAATTAAATACTTTAAAATAACATTTTTTTAAATAATACATTATTAATTTATCCAATATTTAATTTTAATATATCTATTTTTAAAATTTAACTTTACTGACTACACTTATTTTAAAGCTTTCTATTTAAATAATTTTCCTAACATTTATTTTTTTATGATACACAAATATTTCAATTTTTTAAAACAATTCTAAAAGTAATTTTGAAATTTTCTTTTAGAAACCTTGTAAGCCCAGAAGTATGTGTATTTTTCTGGTCACATGACTTTAAAACCCAGACAATATGTATCAATTTTTATAATTGCTGACTGAAAACAAAATTATCTTAAACATTTTATTACAAAATATTATATTATAAAAAATAATAAAATATAATAATACAATTTGGGATAATAAAATCTGAAATTATTTAAACAATAGCAAATTAAATACATTTGTCTACCACAAAATATTATACTTTCAATAAATAATTTATAACATAAATATTAAATTTAATTTTTATTTAAAATACATTAGTTTATTTAATTCTAAGTCATTATTTTAAAATTAGCTTTTAGCACTTAGTTTAATAGGATTTTTACTATATTATTTCACTATGGCCAGATTTCCCAACCATAAAACAAATCATAATATTTAACATTACTTTATAATTTTAGCATACTAACATAGTTTTACATAATTACAACTTTATAACTTTACTTTAACAAAGTTTTAAAAAATCGTATCAATATTATACAGCAGTTATACTATTTAAGTTTTACCTTAATTTAAAATTTTTCAAAAATGACTTAATAAACCTATTTGAACATAGTAAAAAGGGTACTATATATATATATATAATTTTAATGAAAACAATCAATATGATAATATTTATAATATAAATAGAATTTGTCTCAAACTCATCATAAAATTTTTTGGTGGTTTTGTTGTAATATCTTTAATTTACACACCCAATACATTTAATATGAGCCTTTCCATTAGGAAAATTAATAGCAATACATCTAAAATAGGATCAATATACTAATTTGTTTTGTTATTTTGCTATTATATTTTTATCATTTTGAAAAAAATCCTTAAATGATACTTTACAGTGTCTTTATATTATTAATAATAGAAAGTATATTACTCATTTTAATTTAATAACTTAGGAATAATAACAATTCAATTTATAATTAATTTAGTTGCATTGATAATATCACTATAATAAATGCCTCATCTTTTATCTTATTAATAGAGAGACAACCTATTCAATCATAAAATATTTAAAATATGTCTGCCTTCTTACAATATTGCCATCCTTACATTGACGATTATTCTCAAGCTGGGAGACAACTAAATTAAAGATTCTTTCCTGATGACATTTCTTTTTATATGTTACTGATAAAGAACTTGACTTTTTTGAACATTAATTATAAATGAAAGTTTTTATATGCTGTATACAAACCAAAAAAATAAAGTATTTACTTTTATCTTAACTGATGTAAATTAAATTCTCATTATAATCCTATATTGCATTTTTATATCTCACCAATGGAATGATATATAAACTTTTCCAAAGGCAATTATCATAGAAAAGATAAAGTTGGATCTATGATTTAGATTTTGAGATGAATAATTTCTTAAATTATTTGAAGGCTTATAATCTAATCATTTTGAGGAAACTGGATATTATATTAAATGATGCGTTCATATAAATCACCATCCAAGTGGACAAAGAGTTTCATCTCTAATCTTGCATATGAAATGAGGATATCATACTTTGTTAAAAATGGAAATGCCAAAGATGTAAAGTAGAGATACTTTTCTGTATAATTCATTGTAGTTCTCTTTAGCTTCTATAGATTTAATACTATTTTTCTTAGTCTGTTATAGCATTTTGAGTAATTTATTTGCTTTCTTTTCCAGTTTAAAGATAATAAGTTTCATTAATCACTAGTGAAATAGTTTGAAGTGTTGAATTGATATCACCCATACATTAATTTAAAAGATTTTGACTGTTAGTCTTTTAATCAATCAGCACAATTCTTATTTCTAATAGTTCTGAATAGTAGCGAAGTTGCAAACATAGATATATTTTATTATTGATTATGATATTATCATTCAATTATTATGATAAAAAAAATCATTAATGATTGTTTTAAACTCAAAGGTAAATTGTTGCTTCAATGTAATTTTATAAATTGGTATGTTATATGGCAAGTAGTTATTTTGAGAATTACTCTTGCATGGTAAAGGAAATGCAATACAAGATCTGGGGATTATAATCATAAAATAGTATTGGGATAATCATTCCTTACGGGTAAAATGATGCAAGTGTCAGGATTTAAACTTGATTATATTTAACATGCAGGAAAATTGCAATTTCTTGTAAGAGTGATTGACTCACTACATAGGATAGTTATTTCAGGATTGTGGAAGAAATTTTTCTAGATAAATGGAAGTATGAACTGGTTGCACCTCTTACCTTTTGGTATGAATAAATTATGAAATAAAATTACAGTAGCTGTCAAATAAAAAAAAAAATCATGGTTTTTAAACTGAATCGTTTACAGATCCAGAAAGAATGAGATCACTTTTTGAATTATACTTGGAATTTTTATCCATAGAAAATATTTTTTATATGTATTTATCTGAATTTATTTTATATATTATTAGGCTAATCAGTTTCATTTTTGGAATTTGGTATATGAATAGATGATTTAGGTATTGATCATCCATAAATTAATGACTGGAATGGACTTTTAAAATTATGTGATATTGAGGTACACTGTTATCACTTTATCTAAATTAGTTGTTCTCTATTTCAATTATTTTACAGTAGAGGGTTATTGATATTTTGTTCTGACTTAGTATTATTTTAAATGTTAATATCTGAAGTAGGCAAGTTATTTCTGAAGACTAGCCATAATCTAGACTTTGCTTCTTGCTACATCTGTGATTCAGTTTGTTTACCTTATTGCATCTGCTGCAACCATCTGCTCTGTGAAATATGATATGACTAATTTAAAATATTTAATGCTTAGGGATGCTTAATTTCTTATATTATAATTAACATGCAACACATATAGATGCAATAAGGAAAATAATTTGATGAATGCCCCCAGTTTATCTTAATAGTGACCTTTCATAAATCTGTGCAAAAAATATTGGATGTAAGTTTTTTGGATATATTAATTGAGCTAAATCCACAACACTTTTCTTAAAAAAACATTTCACCTGTGAAGTCAAAAGAAAGGTATATTATGTGAATATCTATAACAGAGTTTGAATATTTGCTAACATAATACATTTTTTGAGTTTAAATACCAATTATGGACTTAAGCAATACTACATACCTATTCCCACGATGAATAAAATTCTTATAGAATTTTGTCTTGAACATATGCTTACAATAAATATTACTGGGTGCACTTAATCTACCAAAAGAGTGTTAAGAATATATCGATTGAAAAGGCAATGGAAGCCAGAAAATAGAGTAAATCATAGACACTGCTCAAACATTCAAAAGTGGAATTCTGTAAAAATTAAATTAAAAAATTGGAAAATGTATAATTTTTCAGACGAGAAGTCATGCTTAAATATCAAAGCTATCTAAGAGTGAATTACTTTCAGATAGAAGAGCTCAAATGACTAAAAGAAATTAAAGCACCAGAAAGAGCAGACTAAGCATAAACATCATTGAGAGCAGAAATATAAACCAAAATCAAAATGATATATGGAGCAGAATCACTATCCAAAGCAGAGAGAACAACTAAAGCAGAAACAATATTCAAAGCTAAAACATCAAGTTGCCAAAAGATATCAGCCAGCCAAAAAATAACTAAAATAAGACAGAAACTTTAGCAGTTGTAAGGGCTTGATAAAACTTGTCACATATTGGAAAAAAATCAATTTAAGGGTAGATAAATAGTACCATGATGTTATAATCCTAGATAGCTTATAATTACTTGGTTTAAAAACAGCCATAGGCCATATTATTTTACAGAAGAATATCTATTTATTTCCATGCTCACCTGTCTTTATTTCCAGCCTACAAATAAAGCACCAAGTCTGTTGTTTGTGACTTTTTTATTTAAAAATATAATTCAGAACAAGTCCTATGCAGTTTGGCACAATAGGTTGAACATTAAACATGGGATTGAGAAGTTCTAGAATTGATTCTGACATGCTCAGGTCTGATGTTCAAACTTCTTATGAACTCTTGAGCAATAAAGCCATATGCCTTTTATTTGGAACAAGTAAGAAAACTTAGTAATCATAAAGTAAATTGTCTCTCTACTAGTTTAGTGTATGTATATATATATATATATATATATACATACACTAAAGTTTAAACATCTGAATTCAAGTTGCTTATTATATATATATATATATATATATATATAATAAGCAACTTGAATTAAGATGTTTAAACTTTTCACAGATACCCAATTCATCTTATACAATTGATACACATGTTCACATACAAGTGAAAAAAAAAAGATCTGCAATATACATAGTTTATGCTGAACTAGGACTCATTAGTTGGTCCATAACACTGTCCCTAACTCATATATTCAATCAATGCTCAGGCTGTATTACAAACTTTAATGGACAAGCTTCAATCTTCTCTATTCTCCAAGTCTTTAGCCATCCATATCATTGAAAATTCGAGGATGACGCTCAAAGGCCTTGATGCTGTCAATATTATTGTCATACCCATGTTAACCATAAATCAATCTGATCCTAACACATAGGATCTTAATATGTTCATTTAATTATACAGAAGAGGAATGGACAGAATACTTGCTGAATAGGTAATATTTAAATACATTTATGGTCTATACTAAACTTAATGTAATTGTAAGGGATTTGAATTCAGTGACAAACTCCTACAGCTATCCAATCCAATTTAGACAACTGATACACATGACCGTATACATTTGAAAAAGATCAATGTTTTCCAATATATCTATTTTATGCTGAACTAGCACTCATCAATTGGTCCAAATCACCATATCCAACACATATATAAAATCATTATTCAGTTTATATTAAGAATAGAAAATCTTCAAACTTTACTAAATAAGTTTTATTTTTCTCCACTCACTAACTCTTCAGCCATTCATATCACTGAAAATAAAATTCTCAAAGCCATTGATGATGTCAATATTATTGTCATACCTATGTTGAACTTAATTCAATTTGACTCCTCACACATATGATCTTAATATGTCTATTTAATTATATAAAAGGTTGTTGACAAGAATACAAGCTGAATATATAATATTTAAATGCATATATATTATCTTTACTAAATTTAATGTAATTAAAATTATAAAAGACTTGGAACTCAGATTTTCAAACTTCTTACAGCTATCCAATCGATCTTTTACAGCAGATACACATGACCATATACATGGGGAAAAGATGAATGCTCTCCAATGTACATCTTTTTAACATTATGTGGTCATGTATGTGGGTTGCATAAGATGGTTTGGATAGCTGTGGGGAGTTTGAAAATCTGAGTTCAAGTCCCTTATAATTACATTATGTTTAGTATAAAAAACATAAATGTATTTAAATATTAAAAATTCAGCCTGCATTCTTCCCATCCCTATTCCGTATACTTAAGTGGACATATTAAGATCCTGTATGTGAGAGTTCAGAGTGACTTAAAGTCAACATGGGTATGGCAATAATATTGGCATCATCAAGGGCTTAGCATTTCATTCTCAGATTTTCAATGATATGGATGGCTGAAAAGCTGGAGAGTGGAGAACCTTGTAGTTTGTCCATTGGAGTTTGAAAATTTGCTATCTTAATATAAACTGAGCAGTGATTGTATATATGTGTTGGAGAAGGTGATCAGGACTAATTGACAAGTGCTGGTTCAGCATGAAATAGTATATTGGAGATCATTTATCTTTTTCACATGAATGTGGTGATGTTTATCAGTTCTATACACTGGACTGGATAGTTGTGAAGATTTTGAAAGTCTGAATTTATGTCCCTAAGAGTATAGACAATATACATATATTTAAATGTTATATATATATATATAAAACTTAATAGTCATAAAGACGCGTATGTTTAATTAATGTATATATATATTCGAAGTACTTATATATTTACTAATATTATGTTTTATATAGCTATATTTGCTTCATAGACCTAACTGAATATTTACTTTATATGTAAAATAACTATTAACGCAGCTTATAGACATCACAACTGTATTTATCTCTAAATAAAATGTATTGTTATGTTAATTACTCGCTTTCTCATTGATTTGAATACAATATTTTCTTTTTGGCTGGAATACCATACCTATTTGAAATATTTTGTACAGCTTAGTCTAATTCAACTATACTATAATTAACAAACATCAGACAATTATTCTTTGTATTTGAGATATTGTATAGTATTAAATTTCTCAATAAAAATTAAGTATACAGTACAGCACCAGCAATTTACCTTGATTAATTTAAATTAGTTTAATAGTTTCATTTTTAAATATATTTGACCTCTAAATATCAAGATAATTACATTATCAAACAAATGGCAGTTACTCATTAATTTTTGAAATATTATACTGTACTACATTTATTTTCTTAATTGAAGGGTTCGTTGTACATGAATGACTAGAATATTAAATTTACAGCACATAAGAAATATGTTTTAAATTAATAATTTTATTAAACGTTCACCAATTTTATTTCGTATGACAGAAAAATACAAATCGCTTATCTGTTTATTCGTGAAGTATTTTTTAGTAATAAAAATGCTGGATGGGTTTTTATTTTTAAATTAGTTTGTTGCTTACCTATAATGAGACATAATTTGTACAGTAATTAAAATGAGTAATGAGTCAGGTTTCAAGAAAATGAAAAAAAAAGTATCAGAAAAAAAAAAGATGTTTATGTAAAGGTTTGCGATGATTGCATTTTAGTAATAATTATAAGTTGGACTATTTCTATCATCCAACCTAAAATATTGAATGCTTTTCAAAGAAATTTCACTTTATTCAAACCTTTCAAAGCCTTTAACTGTAAAACACAGGTTAGTATATGACATAATGTTTGAGTGGTATTATTCTCATTTCTTTTTCAGGAGTTGCTCGCTTAATCAATGATAGAAATGATATGGGAATCAAACTGGGGACTTGATAGCGATGAATACTGATTTCAAGTGATGCTCTAATCAAGCTCATTTGGTTAGTTGATTAGAGCATCACTTTAAATTGAAATTTTATATTTACCTATAATAGCACTATCTTGATCAGGTTAGCAACATCTGAAGAATAGTGGAGAGAAATACTTCTTAAAACATTGTGTTATATACTAATCTGTAAACAGTCAACATTTAATATTAAATGATAGAAATAGTCTATCATATAATTACTATTAAACTGATACAAAATGGCTAACCCCACTATTGCAAATGCTATGATAGATAAGGTACAAACACCCATGAATTGTTAGGAATGCTGCAAAATGGTAGATACTTCTATCATAATGCATTTCAATATTTGTCACATTTCACAGGGTGTATCATAAATTTAAATTACTAAATAATAGTATTCATTATAATAAAGTTTAAGCTTTTTATGATTTAATTTTTAATAAAATTGAAGGCTTTCTGTAGTATAAGTCTAAAACCATTACAACATCACATGATCACTATTATATAGAGAGTATAGTTAGTGTAGGTCTTCTTACTTAATAGAGTTACAATTACACTTATGATTAAAAAATGTAATTAATAAAGAAATAAAATCCATGCATTTATTCTAGAATTTAAAGTGATAAATGAATAATAAATAAAATAATATTTTGCGATAAAATGTGTATTAAATTAAAGCAAGAAAAAGGTATTCCTTACACAAAATGTATAAGGTTAATATTTAGTAGAGTTTTGCCACCTAATTTCCAAAAATAAAGTGAACATTTTATTCTTTGCCAGCTTCGGTTTTACATTGTCATATTCCAATTTTAATGATTATTCTTTTTGCTTTCTGACACATAATACAATTTAATGATTTTATTTTTGGAATTTCGTTTGGAATGATATATTAAGTTTGATTTAATATTTATTGATTTTACTTAAAACATTTCCATGAATTAAGTTTTTTACTTTCTTTTATCTAATATATATTTTGAATATGGACTAATTTTGTTATCTTTATTTTATTCAAGTTTAACAAATAAAGACATTGAATCTAATTATGTCTTTTAGTAAGGGAAAATGGACATTACCAGTTGATAATGAGTTTGTATGTTAAAAATCTTTCTAATGTTATTTAAAAATATAACAACAAGCTGTAGGTTAATATACTTTGGCTAATATTTCTTATAAATAGTAAAAGTGAAAAGAACTAATAATTACTGTACAAAAATAATGATGTTACTTCCACTACCAAAGGGAATGCAATAGATTAATGTTATTATTTGGCAGTATAGCATAATCATTGATATAGTGTAAAAACGATAAAGTGTTAACTTACTGCAATTAAAAAGGAATACTTTGACTTGCATTTTAAGAGTTGTCTCTTTTACTTTCTTTTATTTATTAGGCATTACATACAGAGACTACCTTTTGTCTTATTTTATTTTGATATACTTTTTCATTTTATTTAACAAAATCTTGTATGGTAAATTAAAAAAATAAGCCATCAATTACTTATAATAACTTGAATTAGAAGTAAAAGAGGATTTTTTTTCTTTTAATCAGGATGAAAAATGTATTATAAAATACTAGAGAAACTGAGCCTTGGGACTGTCATTTAATAATTGATGGCTTCCTAGCAAAATCAAAAATAAAATTTTCTTTGGTTTTTAACTTATATATATATATATATATATATATATATATATAAGTTAAAAACCAAAGAATATATATATATATATATATAGTACCAGTGACATGCTACACACCAATAACCTAACCCATGGTCAGATTCAAACCCAGTTAAACAAAAGAATTAAACCCAAGACCAAACTGAATTTGACCCCAACTCATAAGCTCAGATCAAATCAATGGATAACATATGTAGATGGCACATGACTATGTGCCAAGAAAGTAGCTCAATAGATGATGATGACTTCTGAGACCCTGATCTGACTCTACTAATGTACAATAAAATAACTACGAATATTTATAAATCAATTCATATATGTATGTTTGGGTTGCCAATACAGACAGAGCATTAATACTTAAAATAATTAATAACTAAAGAAGAGAGTCAAAACCAAATATGTTGTATAAAGTATTTAATGATACCTAAAAATTTTTGTTCAAATTGTTTATGATTAACATTATATAAATATTACCCCTAGTCTTTAAAAAACGGTAGTTACAATTTACAATAAGTAATGGCAGTCATGCTCATATGCCAATAATTAACATGCAAGTGTGGAGGAAATATATATGTCTATGCCTCTGACAAGTAAACAAAGGTAAATAAAGGCAATTTACTGGGAAGTAATTTGTGATTCTAATTTTATAGATGAAAGATGTGAGAATCATTTCCACACATTCATAAAGCAATCCACAAAAAGCATGATAAATATTTAGGGCATAACTTTAATGTTTAACAAAAAAACTTATTTAATTATCGATAAATATGAAGTTGTTTGACTTTAATAAAATCAATTCATTATGATTTATGATCATGAGAATGGGGCTTTATTGGAAATGAGAAGTAAATGGTACTAACGACTTATGAGCAATAAAAACAAATATGAATTATAATGGCTTGTTGGTGATTTAAAAAGTAGAAGGGCAGCTTGTGTTTTTAAGTCTTTTCTGCCCTATAAAGAATCTGTGGAACACAGGGAAGCCAGGCTGAGACATAGCCATGAACCTTTGGTGTTCCAATATAATAACGAGCAAGTGGGGGGAGTGATGTCTTTTTACGTAATTAAAATAACAATAAGATTACCAATGACAAGTCTATGAAGCAAGAACGTGGCTCACATTAACAACGTTCAGAAAGAGATGATTCAATGAACATCATGTTTAATTAAAAAAGCTCAAATTTTGTAAGGAATGCTCTACATAATGACCTGATCATGTCAGATTAAATCAAATGTGCTTAAAATAAAAATGCTGAATGCAATTATAAAATTATACTAATCATAACCTAAATATCAAACCCTCCCTGAATATTAATAAAAAGTTCAAAATTCACATTAGAATACATTTTATTCCCCTTATTGATCTTTAGTAAAACATTTTAATATTATGATTATGAATAAATAAACATTTGTGAACTAAATAAAATAGCCAGGAGCATATGTTAGAAAATGGGCTAATAGTTATTATCAGCCATTAGTAGAAATAGCAAACATTTAATAAATCTTTCAACTTGATAATTAATAGAACTGTATTAAATTAGTTCTAATGGGCAAGAATTAAACTATAAAGCTTAATACTATATTATTTTCATGAGATAAGTTTAACAAAAGAGATTATTATCTGGTTGAAGTATTATTGGCATATAATCAAAAATAAATGACATTAATAATCATTCAATAAATATATAATAAAGTTTGTTAAGCAAGCTGCCATTGTAAGAAAAGGAAAGTTAAGAAACTATTAATTTTGAAGACTAGAGATAAAAATAAAGAATTACTACACAAATTAAGACATTATAAAATAAGAAGAAATTTTAACAGTAGTTAACTTAAATGTGATTTAAAGTAAAGTTTGAAAACTGGACAAAAAGTTGTGGTTTAGAAAAGAAATATATTACCAGTCCTTCCATGATTTATTCCTTAATTTACATGGCAGAGTCCAATTGTGTTGAGATGTAGGCATGCATTTTAACTTATATGAATAGCATTTTTGGATTGATTTCTTTAAGGGTTTTGGCATGGTTGGTATGGAAAAGTTGTAATTAGCAGCTACATGTTGAAGACTTGTATGGGAACTTCGGGGCCTAGCAATCAGATCCCTGAAGTTAGCAATGCACCATGTCAAAAATACTATTAAAATTCATAATTTAAATTGACGTAGCTTCAAGTAGCAATTCTTCTGAAAAAATAATGGCTTCTCTTTTTCTTTGAAACTTTACCGGGCTATTTTTATCTTTGCTGCAGTTTCCTGCCCATTCTAACTCTTGATGCCTTCAGGCTAATTTTTTTTACATTATCAAAAGTTAAAAACTTTGTTAATTAATTTCAGATTCATTCCCTCGATAAGCCTTTCAAATCCATTAACTTTGAATTCATTTTCTAATTAGAAAATGAATTTGTAAATCTGAATAAATGATTTTAATTGAGAACTGTCCTTACATTTTAAATTACTATTTTTACTAATTAATAAAAATTCCCCATTGTCTTTGGAAAAGGATGATCAGAAAGCTTATCAAAAAATGTAGCTTTTAATCACAGAAATTTTAACAAACTGGTAAAAGTAAAAGTAAAACATTCTGATGTAATGAAACTTTATAACGAATATATATTTAACTATTTATAAATATATATGTACAATCCATGCAGTTAATATATATATATATATAGTACCTATATTGATATAGGCACATATAATTTTTATCTAAAATTATTATTAAAGTAATCTTTCGTAAAAGAAAAACATAAAATTAAATGTTGAAGAATTTATTCAGTTTGTTTTAGAAAAAGATAGGAATTAAATAGTTTTATTAGTATTCGTAAAAATATAAATATACAAATCTCTTTTCATTCAATTTTAATTAAAGAAAAAATAATGTTAAAACTAAATAGTAAATTGTATTAAAAATATATGTGCGTATATATGTACATTTGTAAATATATAAAATGTATGTGAAAGTTAGGGAAGATTATCATTGAAAAACATGGCAATGGCTATTAGATATTAATTAATATAAAACAATACATTTTTGCATGGCTATTACTAATTAAGCAATCTTTCAAAACATGTTTATCAAAGGATTAATTGATAAGGAATTTGACAACAGATCTTTGCCGGAGATATCAGAAAGACAACACGTTGCAGATATAAATAGACCTTTTTTATCGGACAGTCATTCATTCCACAAATTAATTGAGTTGAGACAATCAGTTCACACAGTTATTGAGAGAGTGCAGTTCAGAAATTAATTGAGTCAGTTAAGAATCAAAATGCAGTGCTGAGAATATTTTGGAATGCACGTTCATCTCCAGCCCAGATGTCCGATGAAAACAGCAGATCTGCCCGTGAAATAATGTCAGCTTAACATCGTAGAAAATCTCCGTCCATATCTAATTGTCTTCGATAGTAATAATCATGAAAATCAGGAAACTCAGCAAGGAAACATCCCAGCCAGCTGGAAGCATTCATACTGGAACCATTCATACTGGAAGAAAACAAAGTGTTAAATCTACGTTCAAAATCCTAGGTAAAACATTTGCTTATTTTCGTTTATACTGTAATAGCCATTGCATTTCATTAATTCGTGCGAATCCTCCAAGAGTCTAATTATATGAACTCGATATCATACATAAATGAACTATTGATATGTGTGTGATTAAATTTCAAATGCTATGTAGTCCTTTATTATCATTATTATGTGTGTGCATTAGTTAATATGTGCGTGATCATTCTACCAATATTTATTAATGAAATTAGAGTGTTCTGTTATTGAATCTATAGGAATATTTAGACTATTTAGAAATGTTAATTTAAAATATGCATGTGTTTTATTAGAATTATAAAATGTTTAAATTTAGTAAATAAATGTTAGTTAATAAATTATCTTTAAAATTAAACTTTATTTGTCGGTCAATTCTTTTTATCAATTCTTTTACAATTCTTTTTATAAATTCTTTTAACAAATTCTTTATCAAGTCTTTTAACCCCTAATTAAGTATAATCTATTAGTGATTACAAACAACTGAGCTAGTCGTGGATTTAGGCGTTGGGTTAGTTGCCACTATTCAAAGTGCGTTGTCTATTCTTTTAGAATAAGCAGCTGGCACCCGTGTTTATACACAAACAAAAAAAGTGCTTTGAACTTGGTGTTGAACTCAACAGTCGAGAAGAAGTTATGTCCTGGAAATGTAATGTTAGTTATATACTTTATAGCTATCGTTTGGGCATACATACTCTCCGAGTATGTTCTTCTCTGCCTAAGAGGCCGGTGATTCGAATACACATATTCGAATACGGTTCAATATATAAATAATTTTATCATGAAGTTGTTAATAATATTAGTTAGTTTAAATATAAAATAATTGGTTTTAACAAATATTTATATAATACTGTTTTACTCATTACTAGCATGTATTGAATGTATAAAGCCCCATTACATTTGGAAATAAACTGTTAGTGATATGTGTTGAAGTAGGCTAAAGGTGAGATCTCATGAAGCTTGGATCAAACATGGATCTGATCACTTCAATATATATATATATATATATATATATATATATATATATATTGAAACAGGAATACTGTTCCTCATATAAATATCCAAAAGAACCCCCCCCCCATTCAAAAATGTCTAGCGTGATTCAGTCTAATTGGAAACACAATAAAGTTGTGATTCGTTAAAAATGAAAAATAAAATCATAATTTTGATTTTTAGTATTGATGGATTTAAATAGAATGTTATATCGTCTTATTTTATTTTTTTTTATCTGTCTCAATAAAAAAAAAAAAAAAAAAAGAAATTAATTATCCAATCATTAAAAAGAAAGAAAAAGGATACTTGAGTTAAACTGAGGCAGTATTCAAATTAGACACGTCGTTGAAGAAAGAAGAAATTTTTTCTCTCTATCGTTTTACACAGAGGGCTTTAACAAGACGTGAAAATCAAAATAAAAAGTTTTACTAGAGAAATTATCATGAAACTGGAATAAATTAAGTGCTTCAATCTCTCCACGCTACACCATGACTTTCTATTAATGAAATAGCCTGCCTTCGTTTGAATAAAATGGACCGTAAAACTGGAAGGTAACTTTTATAAAATATTAAAACATAAGTCTCAAATATTACAAAATGAATTATTGTATAAGCTATAAATGCTTGACTGCTTATAAGGTTCTTACCTTAAATAAATTATTGTATAAGTTATAAATGCTTGACTGCTTATAAGGTTCTTACCTTAAATAAATTATTGTATAAGTTATAAATGCTTGACTGCTTATAAGGTTCTTACCTTAAATGAATTATTGTATAAACTATAAATGCTTGACTGCTTCTAAATGAAATGCTCTATAAACAAAAATTTGTTGAGTTCAAATGTCTACCAATCAGTAATAATTCAAAAATGATGAAATACTGTATAAATCACAAATATTTGGATATTTCTGGGTTTCTTGTAATGTGATAAAGTTTATGTGTAAAAATATGCTTCTACATTTGGCTAAGATATAAATGCCTCAATTATCAAATGACAAATGCTCTATAAATGATGAATACTCTATAAATCATGAATATTTAACTGCTTCTAAACTCATTATAATGTAATAAAGTTTATGTGTAAGGATATGCTTCTACATTTGGCTAAAATATAAATGCCTCAATTATCAAATGATAAGATACTCTATAAATCATAAATACTTATCTGCCTCTAAATTTACTATAATGTCACAAAGATTATGTGTAAAAATATGCTTCCATACTTGGCTAGAGTTATAAATGTTTTAATTATCAAAGGATAAATGCTCTATAAACCAAAAATTGTTGGGCTCAAATATTTATTAATAATAATGATCGTTAAGATAACGAAATGAATTATCTATAAACCATAAATGCTTTGCTGTTCTAATTACTACCTAGGAAAGGGACAAATTTCTTCTCATAAAAAAAATTAATGAACTGTCATTGAATTAGGATTTTCATAATTATCTTCTCTCAAGTGAATTCAAAATGAATTGTTAATTAAATTCGGAATGAATTATTACTAGACCAGAATGTTTACAAGTTTATTCTTTAATTGTTATCTAATAAATTTTTTTTTTGTTATTAAAAATTAAATTGGTTGTCCAGTTATCCAATTCTATTTTGTTTTATCTATCACATCACTCATCAATTATAGCACTAGTTCATGAGAATCTCATGTTCTCTGAGCTATGTCTGACATAGCTAGACCAAGGCCAGTCAGGTTGTAGTAAGACAGAACTCTAATGGCGCTGTTTGGAAAACCAAACATATAAATGTTTAGATGTTCCCAGTCTCTATTGTACTACATCCTCTGATGAGCAGGAAATATTGTTGTAGGTGCCATTAACATCTGCATTAGGAATGTCAATTGATAGTTCCTTCCTACAGCATGCTCATCAGAAAATTATTACGACTGAGGTAATAAAACGGTTGTATGGCGGTCCGGTTACATTTGTCGTCCAACTGTGAGGCTTTACCTGGCTAACCTACCTGTGGGCTCTGCTTACATTTGGCACCGTAACGTAGGCTCCAGTTACATTTGTCTTTCAACTGTGAGGCTTTATTCAGCTAGCCTAACCATAGGCACTTATTACATTGCCACCTTACTATGAAGTCCGATCTAGCTAGCCTACTCATAAGCATAAGCAGATCACGATTCTGTGATATGAACAGTGCGTATGATATAGTGATGTAAATTGTTCAGGAAGGATAAAGAAATAAAAGTTTAAAAGAAACAACACAAAAATGAATGGCATAAAGAATGAAACAGGCATTTCAAAGAAGATGGAGTGAGGTCATGGTGTGGATGGAGAGAGAAGCGTATTAAGGTTGAAACTAAAAAGATACCATTAAACTAGAATAAAACATTGATGAAAACCAGATCGAAATCAAGAAAAATGATGAATACAGAAAGCATAGAGGATCCTCCTGAGAAAGAAGATAAGCAAGAAGCTAAAGCAGATGAGGAATCAGAGAAAACAGAAAAAATAGTTACATTAGCCCAGATATTGGAAATTATAAAAGCAGGCCAAAAGAAAGGAGAAGAAGATAACAAAAAAAGAGATAAGCAAAGAGAAGAAGATATCAAACAGAGAGAAGAAGATAAAAAACAAATTATGGAAGCAGTGGAAAATCAGAATGAAAAATTTGAGCAAATAATTAGACAAGTAAATGATCAAATATTGAAAATAAAAGAAGACGTCATGAATGAAGTTAAAGGCTCACTAATAGAGCAAGAAATCAAAATGACCCAAATATGTGAGACCATGGATACGAAGATAATAGGAATTCAAGAATCCATGCAGGAGAAGGTGGATATATTGACCACCAAGATGAGGAAGATGGAAATAAAAGATAGCAATACATTGCCTAAACAGAATGAGGCAGAAACAATCCCAAAAGAAAGCCAAAGGGAAAATTGCCGAGTTAGTTATGAAGTCCCTCCAACCAACCAGATGTCTGGAATTGTGAACCAATTCCTAAAAATCAGAACTTTTTCTGGGAGCTGCAATGAAGCACCGATAGAATATATAAAAAGCTTGGAGAGATATTTTACTATTAACGCATTATCAGAAGAGGCAAAAATGGCAATCGCATGTAGCCACCTCCAAGGAACAGCACAGGCATGGTGGGATTCACTGTTTGCCCAACCTACAAGTTTTGATGAATTTAAAGGGGCGCTAATGAATTGTTACTGGAGCGATGAGTGTCAAGAGGGGATTAAATATAAGGTATCCCAGGAGAAATGTCCTCCTGGAGAGCTTTATACACCATTCTTTAGAAGACAGGTGGCCAAGTTGAGAGCCTTGACGTATGATCCTCTATCTGAACTCCAGATCATCAGATTAATACGACACAGTTTTCCAAATTATATAGAGAGAATGCTAATTGGGACTGATCGTCGATCCATCGAGCAAGTTGCTGAACTATTAACAGCTTATGATAGTTGCAGTGCCTCAGCAACCAAGGAAGGAGGAACAAAACAACCACAAAATAAACCTCCCTATAGAAGAGATAATGGGCCTAACATAGGAACCATTAGATATAAAAGGAAAATGCCTCCTCGGCAATATGGCAATGACAACCCACCACCACGGTATCAGCACCAAAGAAATCAGACACCACCATGGAAAAGGCAAAGACGATATTCGACTGGCAACGTGCAGAGTCCTTACCAAACCCGAGTTGTCAGAAGATCCAACAGTGATGATAACCTGCAAAGAAGTGTGGGCACAACTACTGAAACACGGAGAAAAGAACAAGAGGGAAGCCGCCACGATGATATCTGGCCTAACAAACATCCAAAAATGGGACAAGGAACGGATCCTAAAAGACTAAATTATGAAGAGTTAAACAGGGAGGGACCTCGATAAATGATTCCTCGCCCTGGGGTCCTAATATTAAGCCGAGGAATCAAGAAATAAGTAATAGGAAATACTCAATGGCTAATATGATTTGTGATTGGGAAGAGAAAGTCCCTCAATATAATATGCAGCAATGCCCCAAAATTAAAATAATGTTGGAGGGTATTATTGTTGAAACTCTGTTGGATTCAGGGAGTCAGGTATCTGTGATCTCTGAAGAGTTGTACAACCAAATGAAATTATTAAATCCTGACCTTCGAACCCTGCCACTCAGGGCAACTCAAGTTACATTGGCCAATAATAGGAAGGCTCGGGTGGAATCCAAACAGATATGGATTCAAATATGGATAGGAAAAATCCATATTAATCATACCTTTTTAATAATGAAGGGTCTAATACATGAAGCCTTGATGGGAGCAGATATAATGCATCGAATTCATTGCATGTTGGACTTTCAGAGGTGTCAAGTCATATGTGGAGATGAGGTTATACCCTTTACACTGCGGGAGGCACATCTTTCAATGGAAGTGGGTTGTGTTCGGAAAGATCCACCATGGCAGATGATTGAATCAAAGATTCAAGAATCTTCACTAATCAAAGAAAAACAACAGCAGATAGAAAGGCTCTTAAGAGAATATCAAGTTATTTTCTCGGAGATACCAGGGATTATTCATGGGTATGAACATCGGATAAAAGTGACAGTCCCGGTCATATCCTGTACCCTATCAGTATAAACAAGAAGTGGAGAAGCAATTGGCAGAAATGCTAAAATGGGGAATCATTTCTAAATGTTCATCCCCTTTCAACAATCCACTAGTAGTCGTAAAAAAAAAAGATGGTACTGCCCGTTTATGTTTGGATGCGCGTCAACTGAATAGAATAACAGTGCCAGATCGTAATATACCACCTCCAATTTATGAGTTATTAATAAAATTTCAAGGGAAAAATATCTTTACCACCCTTGATCTCACAGCCAGTTACTGGCAAATCAAGTTGCATCCTGAAGATAGAAGATATACGGCATTCCGGTACAATGGATATTCGTATCAATTTAACAGGATGCCCTTTGGCCTGAAAAACAGTGGTTCTGGTCTAATGAAGTGTCTAGATAGAGTATTGTCAGATGAGATTAAACGAATTGTAACAATGTATGTTGATGACGTGGTCATTGCATCGAAAAATTTGGAAGAACATATCCAACATTTACGGTTTTTTTTTAAAGAGTGTAAAGAAAAGGGAATAAAAATTAACATAAAGAAGAGTACATTGGTAGCAGAGGAGGTAAAATTTTTGGGCCATATCGTCGACAAACAGGGCATTAGACCCCAGTACGAAAAGATACAAGCTATTCAAGAGTTTCCAAGACCCAAAACAAAGAAGCAAATTAGATCCTTCCTTGGGCTTTGTAACTTTTATAATAAATTTTATAAGGATTTCGCCCTTGATATGGAACCATTACTTCAATTAATACGGAAAGACGCACCGTGGAAATGGAGTGGCGAACAAGAAGAGAACTTTAGGTCAATTAAAAAGAAGTTTCTGGGGCAAGTGATGTTAACTTACCCAGACTTTAATCATCCGTTTTATCTTCAAACGGATAGCAGTGGTTATGGCCTGGGAGCTACCCTATTCCAAGTTCATGAAGATAATCAACCGAGAGTTTTATATTTTATTAGTCGATTGTTGAAAGGTCCAGAGCTGAATTATACTGTGACAGAGAAGGAGGCTCTGGCAGTTATATGGGCATTTCAAAAGTTTCGCCAATTTCTCCTTGGGTCACAAGTGATTGTTATCTCGGACCACAAAAGTTTAGAGTTCCTGAACCATAGTTACTTGACCAATAGCCGTTTGGTGAGGTGGAGCTTGTTGCTTCAGGAATTCGATTATACAGTCCAATATTGTAAAGGGTCAGACAATGTAGTTGCAGATGCATTGAGCCGGAATCCTATTAAGTTGGAACAACAACATTTGTGTGCAGATAATGTGTGCATTGCGGCTGCATGTCTAAGCAATACAGAAGATGTTGTAACCAGTTTATACCAGTTAGAAGAGCGTCAAACAGAGGACACATATTGTAAGCAAGTGCTAAAAAAAATTGAAAACCAGAAAAGGAGACTGAACCAAGAAGCTGACCCGACGGGAGAACAATGGAAACGATATGCAGTAAAAAAAAAAGTCTTGCAATATTGCGTCAATACTTCTACTGATCAATGGCGAATTGTGGTACCTATAAAAATGCGCCACCCACTTATTATGTACACCCATAGATTATATGGACATTATGGAGCGGAAAAGACTTACCATGTGTTGCGAAGTTGGTTCTATTGGCCAAAGCAGTATAAAGAAGTAGTATCATTGATAAAGGGGTGTGAAATCTGCCAAAGAACCAAGCCACTGAATAAATCATATTCGGGGTCCTTGAACCCAATTTTCGCAAAAGAACCTAATGAAATTCTGGCAGTGGATTATTATGGGCCCTTGCCCCCATTTCGTCGGATGAGGTATTTGATGGTAGGGTATGACATATTCTCCAAATGGGTAGTTGCATACCCCATACCTCGGGCTAATGCCCGAAACACTATAAAAGTGTTACAAAACCAATATTTTAGCAAAGTGGGAAAACCACAGACAATCATTTCTGATCATGGCACTCCATTCGTCTCTACTGAGTGGAAGAAATGGATCAACAAGGAGAATATAAAGCATATACTGACATCTATTCGCAACCCTCAATCCAACCCATGCGAGCGTGTGATGCGGGAGCTGGGTCGGTTATTCAGAGTGTACTTGAATGCGAATCACCGAGGATGGGTGGACCAGGTCCAAAGAGTAGTCAACTATATAAACTGGACATTAAATTTGTCAACAGGTTTTGCCCCCGTGCAACTTCATTATGGGAAATCTATACCTATGCTTTATCGTACAAAAATCCCAATAGTACCAGATATTATTGATAAGAAGAAAGATCAAGAAAAAGCCATTCAACAATTAAGAAAGAGTGGTGAGATACGGAAGAAGAAATACATGAGCTCATCTCATTCCTTTCAAGTGGGAGATCGAGTGATGGTTCGAGGATATCCAGTAAGTTATCCTGAACGAAACATATATAAGAAGTTTCAAGATATTTATGAAGGCCCATATACAATAATGAAGAAATATGGGAATAATGCATTTGCAGTAACAGAAGCAGGAAAAGAAAAAGGAACGTTCAACGCAAGGTTGTTACGACCCTTTATAGAGATAGCTGATGGAAAAGGTTTGTGAGTGTGATGTAGTGATGCATGAGCTTATGTTTTTCATGTTGAGATGGTGGATGATTGAGCAGAGCTGCTTGAATGCATTGTGTTATGATGCTCCGAAGTATATGCTCGGCACTATCCCGACCTGGATGTTGTGCTTCAAGAGTAGTCCAGCAGTGCGTATATATAGGTCTCATGGATAGACCTTGGTCTCATGGATAGGCCAAATGATAGCCCCTAAGACTCACTGGAGCTGAGCAGGGTTGGCTGAATGCCAAATTGATTTTTTTTTTTTCTCTGGCTCCTATTCTTGGTTGGATGATGCTTCTAGGTACAAGAGAGGTAGTGCTTAAAAATGAGATATTTTCTCGTGACGTCATGAGGCGGTGTGTACTGGTAGTTTGTGCTTGGCCATCTATTTGTCTCGACATTGGAGGCTATGGTTCATGTATTCACTTTTCCAGCTCATCTTACCCATTCATCAGCATATCTAAAACCAGGCAGTACTGAGAAATAATGTGTATAGTATATGGAATGAAATCGTACTTCCAGGCGATTTCATCCCAAAAGTTGGTGAGGGGTAATGTGACAGATATACTGTCTTTCATATATTTATGCAAAAGATCCCCCCCCCATTCAATAATGTCTAGCGTGATTCAGTCTAATTGGAAACGCAATAAAGTTGTGATTCTTTAAAAATGAAAAATAAAATCATAATTTTGATTTTTAGTATTGATGGATTTAAATAGAATGTTATATCGTCTTATTTTATTTTTTTTTTTTTATCTGTCTCAATAAAAAAAAAGAAAGAAATTAATTATCCAATCATTAAAAAGAAAAAAAAAGGATACTTGAGTTAAACTGAGGCAGTATTCAAATTAGACACGTCGTTGAAGAAAGAAGAAATTTTTTCTCTCTATCGTTTTACACAGAGGGCTTTAACAAGACGTGAAAATCAAAATAAAAAGTTTTACTAGAGAAATTATCATGAAACTGGAATAAATTAAGTGCTTCAATCTCTCCACGCTACACCATGACTTTCTATTAATGAAATAGCCTGCCTTCGTTTGAATAAAATGGACCGTAAAACTGGAAGGTAACTTTTATAAAATATTAAAACATAAGTCTCAAATATTACAAAATGAATTATTGTATAAGCTATAAATGCTTGACTGCTTATAAGGTTCTTACCTTAAATAAATTATTGAATAATTTATAAATGCTTGACTGCTTATAAGGTTCTTACCTTAAATAAATTATTGTATAAGTTATAAATGCTTGACTGCTTATAAGGTTCTTACCTTAAATGAATTATTGTATAAACTATAAATGCTTGACTGCTTCTAAATGAAATGCTCCATAAACAAAAATTTGTTGAGTTCAAATGTCTACCAATCAGTAATAATTCAAAAATGATGAAATACTGTATAAATCACAAATATTTGGATATTTCTGGGTCTCTTGTAATGTGATAAAGATTATGTGTAAAAATATGCTTCTACATTTGGCTAAAATATAAATGCCTCAGTTATCAAATGATAAATACTCTATAAATCATGAATATTTAACTGCTTCTAAACTCATTGTAATGTAATAAAGTTTATGTGTGAGGATATGCTTCTACATTTGGCTAAAATATAAATGCCTCAATTATCAAATGACAAGATACTCTATAAATCATAAATACTTATCTGCCTCTAAATTTACTATAATGTCACAAAGATTATGTGTAAAAATATACTTCCATACTTGGCTAGAGTATGAATGTTTTAATTATCAAACGTTAATGATAACGAAATGTTATATAAATCATAAATGTTTAATTACTACCAAATTTCTTCTCATAAAAAAATTAATGAACTGTCATTGAATTAGGATTTTCATAATTATCTT